>JABFPN010005630.1:0-12809 GCA_022817305.1 Leptoteleia sp. ZL-2020
TAAATATACAGTCGTAACAAGAAATTCCTCTTATTTTCACACGAAATCCTCTTCTCGTTATTTTAACCAGAATATCATTTTATTTTGAAACGATTCCTGTGAATTTGAAATGATTTTTTTAAGAGTGTACCATTGATATAATGCTATCTCATTAATAACATTGACAAGTACAGTAAATAAAAGCAAATATTTCGTAATAACAACTTATAATACTGTTTGAAACAAAAACCACTTGATAATGACTAATGTTCTTTCTTCCAATTTGCTTTCGTTTTTGTGTCACCGTTTGTCTTAATCGTATGTGATTTGTACAATAACCGAGTTGAAAAAAGTCATTACACAAAATTGCTATTTCCCTGAGACTTTTTTCTTTATCCAAGTTTCAATATATCATCGTGCCGTATCTAATCTGTACAATTTTTCTTTGGAAAAGATGTCTGAAATGGTATCAATTTGTTCTAACAAAAGTATAATAAATGAAGAATAGCTCAATATGGTTCGTTTGTTAAAGATTATGGCAATATTTTTTTTTTTCCAAATCTTTTCTCTCGGTGTATAAAACTGAATGACAAAATTACCTTTCTCGTGGCGGTCAACCAAATGAAATAGAAGCTAATATTTGTCACCCGTACTTGCTATCGGGGAATCAAATAGATTGGGTCATGGACCACAATATCGGTCAATTCGACGAATCAGACACGAGCTCATCGCCGAGCTCGCGAGCACGAATGATGAGATGATTGTTCGGTTGATGAAAGCCGATGAAGCTGCTGACAGTAAGAGTGTTACCAATGCGTAAATCCCGCGCGAGTGTCTGATCACGTTGGATCAGAGCAAGTACGTCTCATCCGTTTTACTATGATTATCTTTCTCGTCCAATTACGTGCTCCTTTCTGTTTGACGGAAGTCACTTTCCCAAAAGCATTTCATTCTAATCCATTAATTCGCTTCGATCAGCAAATTGCTATCAAATTATTTAGAGGGAATTAATTATTTAAAAATCAATTTCAATATCGAATCATTTTAAATTAATACACTTTGATCGGGCGAAATTCGATCAAAAGGTATTCGAATAATATAAATTGAAATACCCCGTTGAATTGTTGAAAAATTAATTTAATTTAAGGAACAAATGTTGAAAGTTGAAAGCGGAAATTCAAACGATTTAGCGTGCCTTAAATCGTGGATTGTTTCGCATATTCTCATTTTTGAATCGTTTCATTAATACTGCTGGCCGTGATTTAAGTATTATTTGATTTGATAAAACTCACAAATGAAACCTTTATTAAACGTGTTAAATCTTGCCTTGAAATTCGCAGTCGAAATCATAAACAATAACCTATTAAAATTGTATAGGTTAAATTAATTTTCAATGACAAACTGAATTGAAATCGTAAAATTAAACATCGCGAGAAACGTTTATACAATTAAATAATTTTTGTTTAAATCCTCCATTGAGTCAATATTCTCTGAGTTAACCGCAATTTTTACTTTTGACAATTCCACATCGTAACATTAGTTAACCGCTACTGTACTTCCCAGTGCCGCGCACTCGGGGCTGAAATTTTTTGCAGTTGAAAGTCATTTCGCTTGGTCGGAGGTACGAAAATCTCGCGGTCGCTTTTTCGCAGGTCCGTAAGTCCGCGGAGTCTTTGCGATTCGTCGTTATTCTTCGCGCGGCATTTACAACTGCCAGCGAGTGCGACCGTTGGAAAAATGACGCCCTTATCTGAGAAATGGCTTGCCGTATATAATCCGGCGAATCGCTCGACGATGCGGCTACTCGCACGTAACTTGACGCTACGTATCGCCCCGACGTGTCAACATATAAAACACGGAGTAATCTTAAAAATCGCCACGAACGTACATGCGCTTTTGCGCGATACGCTCTTTTTTTTTATTTCTTTATTTGCTGCCGCACTGCAAGGCTCTCCTTGACGTTACATTAAAACGCGGAAACATTTCCCCGCACAATAGATGGGACACGGGAAATAAATGATTGGACCAATGAAATTCAGTTATTGCGATTCTCTTTTATTCGTTCGTCTAAAACGTTATAAAAATGTATTATCTATTTACGCCTTTTATAAATTCGTTTCAATGTACAATATTCACAGTTCTTTATTTTGTCTCAACTTCGTCGGTTCTGCTGCTCCCGACAAGTCCGTTAACTAAACAACAAAAATGCAACACGTTCGCGGTAGACCGTGCGCAACTTTTTATATTAAAAACTTTTAATGGCACAATATATAACGCGCGACCGTTTTCCCTTTCTTCCGTCCCGCTCATCTCCGACGAAATTTGAATTTGCCGGCTTATTAGAGACGATGACCGTTAAAATTGAAACGCGCCGTTCGGCGCGCACGTAGGCGCAACTCTTTTTCTTCCTCGAGTGCCGGCAGCTGCCGCGCAGACACCCAGGTCGGCTCGATTTGCTCGTCTTACATTCTTCCGTGCGCGCACGCACAATTCAGTGGTTGGAAAGCGGAAAGGCGCGCGCCGCCGTTGGTGAATTTTTGAATTTCACGAGGAAAGATTTAATCCCGCTGGAAGCCGTGGGCAGAGGCGCGCTTTTTATGTAAATACGAAAAAATGCCTGGGGGGGGAAACGGAAGTGAAAAAGTAAAGGGGGATAATAAGCGAGGAAGAAGATAACTCGTCGCCAGTTGGGAACAAAGAGCGCGGGCCATATCGCGAGGCTCTTAGCACCAAAATAAACGTTCCGAATTTAATTGTCGGCTGAGCGTTCCGGGAGAAGGAAGCCAATCGGCGGCTCGACCTCGCGCGGCCAAATAAATCCTGCCGGTTTTATCTGAATTCGTATAAACAATCGCGATACAACTTAACGACTGCTTCGGTGCGACGCCTATGTTACAAATATTCTTTGGATAGCCGAGTTGTCGACGAGTTTTCGAGGCGAAACCCCGGGGACGAAGCGAACACCCGCGTCGCGCAAGCTCGTACGCTGAGAAAAAAGTTGAGATAAAAATTATTATACTATGGATTACGAGATTAATAATTATTTTTTATTATACTGCATCATAGTAGCTTATACAATTATCATAATCATTTTCGATGTTTTTAATGATACGCCTGACATTTTTTTTTTTAAAAGTAGAAACAGTCTGAAGTTTTAGGACGAATTCAGACTTTTTTTCCGTAGTGTTTTAACTATATGTTAAGTATGACAAGGAGATGTACTTTGTCCCCTTTATTAGATACCATATAATAATATTTGTCCCAAGTTTTTTCTCAGTATACCGTGCACTGCACTTATAACACAGTATATCCCGGGTAAAAAAATTATGATTGATTTTTTATCTAAATCCACAAAATACGACCATTTATGATCACACTTTAATCAGGACCAAGTCATGGTTAAGTCACGATCACATCATGATCGTAACATTTTAAGACGTCATGCTCAAGCATGATGAAAACGTGATCATGTTGCGATCTTCACGCAATCATGACTCGATCATGATTAGTGTGTGATCAGAAACGATGGCAATTTATAAATTAGTTTTAGATTAAA
This sequence comes from Leptoteleia sp. ZL-2020, assembly GCA_022817305.1. Taxonomy (NCBI): domain Eukaryota; kingdom Metazoa; phylum Arthropoda; class Insecta; order Hymenoptera; family Scelionidae; genus Leptoteleia; species Leptoteleia sp. ZL-2020. The sequence goes on from JABFPN010005630.1 coordinate 3,536, forward strand.
CATCAATAAAAATTTATTTCTCTGGGGTAGAAATATCAACCATATGCATAGTTAATTTTCGAGAGTACTATAAAATTTTAATTCCAATTACCCAGACTTTTAGTCAAAATAACCATAACATGGTTAATTCAATCAGAATTCTAGTTATCACGAAAATTAACCAGATGACTTTTCTCGCAGTGTGCCATCGTCATTCGAAGCAATTGGGCGCACGATAAACTTTTGTCATGACGAGTGCCTCGTCGCCGCGCAATAATATCACACACACAGTCGAGGGCGCACTTCCGCTGACGGCCACGTTGGGATCAGTCAGCTGTCGGTGGCGCGATAAGGAAAACGTTTGGGGGGGAGGGATACAATAGTAACGTGGAAACCAGGACCACAATAGAGCGGCGGATAAAGCGGAACTAATACGAAAATGATTCGTGGCGCCATTCGTCGCGCGTTTGACACACGATCGCAGCAGAAGCCACAGTGGCCAATATCGTGGCATGGAAAAATAGTTGTCCCATGGTATCAACCACTATGGCTTTTACTGTGGCGCTGAACTTTTCCCACTAGGGTTATAATACATCCGCGTGACACATCCGCGGCTGGAGTAATACTTGCGAATAAAAGATCGTCCTTCGTCGAGTGCCGTTTACATTATAATCGATTTAGTTTATCACAGACGAACCGTAGGCATCGTTGTCGGACGCGCTACTCCCTGTCCGGTGCGGCCAACTTCCAACAACGTTCGCAACGCGTCGACGTCCAAGTTGGCGGTCGCAACTAGCGTGTCATTTAAGTCTTCGGGAGTTGTCAAATTGGGTTACGTGTCGGCTAAGGGCACGGTACATTCCGCGTCCTGATCCGGCTTCGTTGGTAGAGGCCTGTTGGCCATTTTACTCGACGAAGTTGAACTTTGCGGGTCCGACAACTCGGAGTACAAGTGCGCGGCAACGTCATCCGCGTCGGCGTACTCCAGCATCAGCGAGTTCGGCCTCCTTGAACCACCGAGGATACTTTCGCCCAGGGACTTTAGGAAATTCAGTGGCTTCGTTTGACCTCTATTGATAGTGTCACCGTTACGAATTATTTCTTCCTTGACGGCAGAACCATTTCTTTCCTCCGGGAGGTTGACGATGGTGACGTCCGGTTGGGCGTAATCCGAGGTCGACGCCAGATTCGCCAGGATCGGTTTACCGTTGAGTCGGCTGGTGCTGGGAACGGTCTCGTCCCCGGGCAGTTCCGCGTAGAGGTGGTTCTGGTCGTTGACCTTGTGGTCCCTGGGTTGGGCGTACTCGACTATTTGCGGGCGGTTTTTAATCGTCTGCGGCAGAAGCTTCTCCAGCGATGGAATTTTAGTGCCAACGTTCACCGAAGATCTCACGGCCGCTCTGTGCCTCTTTATCCTAGGTCTGATGACGTCGTAAGCGTTCTCCTCGTCGTATTCCGTATCCGACCGTCTTCGATCGTTGTTGTTGTTGCAACTTTCCTCGACCTTGATCAGGTCGTACAGATGCTCAATGATGTCTCGGGCCTGTCCATAATTGTCCGGATCGTTCAGCTTGTCCTGGAGATCTTTGAGGTATTCTTCGGTGAGCTCTTCCGGCAACGTCTGCGTGGCCTTGTTCTCGGAGTAAGCGTAGAGGGCCTCGGTGTTTTCCGCCTCGGCTTCGGCCAAATTTGTCGTCTCCGACTGATTCTGCGCGTCGATAATCCTGGCTTCCGGTTGCAAGCCAGCATACTCGTGCACGCTCAGACGCGAGATGGATCTGGCGGAAGTTGCCGCGGTCATACCGTTGGTCGGGGAGAACCAGGAGTTCGTCAGTACGCCGGAAGTGAGCTTGGGGCACACGCCTCGTCTTCGCATGTACAGAATGCCAGAGGTCAGGATGACAATCACGACGGAGAAGACCGCGACCACGCAGATGATAATGATGATCCTCTTTTCCCTCTCCAGCTGTTCTGGGTCGCTCATCTCCACGTCGAAGTAGCCTTTGTGTCGGGGATACAGGTGAGGTCCTATACTCGGTGGACTAGAACTCGGCTGCGGCTTGGTTTCAATTTTCGGACAGTTTATGTGCCGATCCTTGGAGCACACCGTCCTTGTATAGTTTCCTATGCTCAGGTAACCTTCCGGCAAACTGAAACAGGTACGGAGCAAGCTGTCGACAATGCAGTAACTCGATCCGAGCATCCAGTCCACGGAGTCTTTGTTACCGATGACCTTGACCATCCACGCATCGAGGTAACAGTTGCACACTTCTTTGAAGTAATTCTTGCTAACGCGCACGTCGTTCACCTTACGCGGAACGCTGGCGACGAAATTTAAGGAATTGTTGAGTACCTCGCGCAGGTGGTTGTTGGAGAACGAGAACTCGTAGGAGGGGGCCAAATTGGCGGTGAAGTTGACGGAAATGGCGTTGGACTCGAGTCTATCGAAGCTATTGTAATCGATGACGATGTTGTTCAGCTCGTCCAAAATGATGGCGTTCGGTCGGACTTTCCGGAAGTCGTTGTTGTTCAGAGTCACCGTGGCCACCGATATGTGCACGGCTTTGGATTCCAATTCGTCTATTCTGAAAATGATCAATTATTCGGTTGATATTAATGCGCCTGTATAATGCAGGAGCGTCGGGCTTTCGCGTTGTAATAAATGTGTTTGATGGTTACCTTGAATACTGAATGGTTAGGTTATTAGCGCCGGCTCTGAAAGCTCCGGTTTTGATGATTTCGAAATGCACGTCGACGAATTCGAGGCTGCTAATTAATGTTCTGTCGCTGAAAGCTCCCGTTTCAATCTGCGATATCGAAGCGTTACTAATTATCACGCGTAAGATTTGCACGGCGCAGAACGCGTCTTCCCGGATCGTCGTGGTTTTGAAGTCATCCATGCGTACCTCGGCGGCGGGTGATGGGAACACTGATGGTGGCAGTTCTGGTATTTGCACTTTTTGGAACATTATCTGCGAAGTCACATTGATGTATTACAATACGCTTTGTTCATATTTAACATCCGTATCTACTATCATGTCTTTAATAAACTTAAAATATGTGATACACTGAGATAAAAATTAATATACTCTATCTAAAAATGGGCATAAAACATCTTCTTATTACTCCTTATATACAGTGCTTAATAATATGAATATTTCATGGGATTGAAGAATAAATCATTTTCAGAAAACAAAATATAAAGAATCATTACTTGTTTTATTGGTAAATTCATAACGGGCTGCTTAGAAAGGAAAATAAAAAACAATAACAAACATTAATAAACATTGCTATCGTTTTTATTTTATTAATTTATCCTTTCGCATTATTCACAAACAATTGTTGTATACCTTTTTTTATTTCTAAAACAATTAATTCTTCAGTCCTATAAAAATTTCGTTACTTATAAATATTCGAAAGAAAAAAGTTGAATAATTTCAAGCTCCTTTCAACAGTTTTCGAATATAATCTTACCGATGACTGTCAATTTTAGCGACATCAAAAGAAAGCTTACGAAGAAAGCATTTAATTAAAGCATTTTAATTTCCTTTGATCCCATTGCACCAGCGAAAGTTCAATTACATTTGCCCATTATCGCCATTCAGCGACTCATGCAAGTAATTGCAATCTTCCAGCTGCTGCTTAAGAAGTGCATCAGCCTTCCAAGTGTTCGGCACCTGTCGGAAACCGTGGACTAACAATTACGGTAAATTTTTGCACGTGCGCACATACCTTTGTGGCTGGTCCATGGCGTCCGTGCTGCGGCGGTTCGAATTTAAACGCGTTGCTGGATAGCTGCAGATTGGTGACGTCCTTGATGGTGATTTGCAGCAGCCAGGAAAAGGCGTTGGGCTTGATGCTGACGTTTTTGCATCGCGATATGAACACGCTCAGTGGTCCCTTGCTGTTTTTAAAGGCGTGACTGTCGATGATAAGATGACCGCACTCGGATATTTCGAGGAAGGGGTTGGGCGCGCTCAAATTTTGGAAAGCCTGCTTGTTCGCGACCACCGTGTAAATGCCGGACACGTGCACCCGTTTCAGTTGATTTCCGCCGGAAAAAGCGCCCGATTGGATTTGCAATTCTTTGCAGTGCGACACGTCAATTTCCATCGTATCTTCCGGTATGGTGCCCTCTTTGAGTTCCACCCTCTGAAATGGAAAATTCTTCAATTAATTATCCTGAAATTTCACGGTACCTTGAGTATTTATTATCATTTCGAATTGAGCGTACAATTTGTAAATAGATACAGTATGAAGCGTAGTATCGGGACGGATTTGCGTTTAGCAATTTAGATACTGATCGGATTAATCGAAATTGTACAAAAGGGACCAACTCGGGGCTGCTTTTAGCTCATTAACGAACTTAACTTTTAATCCACTGAACGAACGAAAGCTGCGCCCCAACGGCGGGTAAATTGATTCGCGCGATAGATTGGCACTTCATTTAAGAGATACGTTTGGCACTTTGAAGCCAAAGCGAGAACTGTTTTGATCGCTAAACGACTCCATTCGGAGTCGTCGGGTGTGCGAGGCGCGAGCGAGAAATAAAGAAACCGAGGCGCTCCGCTAAGACGAGCCAGGTAACCGTTCGCTTTGGCGCCTTCCGCCCGCAAAAACTGCCCGTGGTACGTGAGCCGATTGGCGAAGCAGCTTGGCGCAAGGCAGACATTTCGGTAGACCTGCCATCCTCCTGCTTTGCAAAACGTTTATATAATGCTTTGATCTACGTTACGTAAACAAATATACGAAGGTTCCAGCAGAAGTTTACGTTAACCTCTTCGCTTTTTCCTATTAATTGCCGTATCGCGTTTATATGTTGTAATGAATATTAATTTTAGAAGAATGTTCCATGAAAATTGACGGTTTTTCTTCGTGAAATTCAAGTTTCTGTGAAGATTTAGTAATTGTGATTAGATTTTGTTGTTAATAAAAGTGACTTTTATTAAAATAAAAAAAAAATAATTTCCAGACATCAGACCTTGAACATCAACTTAACTGCGAGGATAAATAATAAAAATAACCGAATCAATTCGCCCGACAAGTTTTCCATTCCGTTGAATCGCGTTTAATTGTTGGACAAGGTTGTTTGTCAAATGCGAGACTTTCGTGAGGCACATCTTCCTTCGTCTTATTTTAGTAACGAGGAAGTCTTGCTTATTTTAAATGGTAACATAAAGGAATCGTCATTCGCGTTCTTTGTTTGGAGACGTTGCCGGCTATGTGAGATGAATATACATGGACACTCAAATGCTCGCTCGCACATACGTACGAACCGAAATCTAAAGTTACACGTCTTTATTACGCTTTACGGATTGTTATTACCAGCAGTTTAGTACGATGCTATAATTCTCGGACGATAATCAAGACATGACATTGGATCGCGACTTATTTTCATCGCTCCCTCGGCGATCTCATTACTATCATGTCAAACGACGACGACTCCTTTGCTTTAACATTATGCTGCACTCAAGTTTCGTTCACTTGCAATTTCAAATGGTATACCTTGCCATCTAATTAAAACGTTTGTGCTTTTGACAATTGCGCACTTCATACTCTGAAGAAAAAAAAAAGAATTGTGAAAAATACTAGACTTTCTAGTAAATGCCGGATATACAGATATAGATATAGTGTATCTGGTGATTACTAGAAAGTCTAGTATTTTTCACAAATCTATTTCTTTTTTTTTTTAATGCGAAAAATTATTAGACCTAAACAAATCTAATTGAATCTGATTAGATTCCAATTGCAGATTTATCCTGATCTGTCTACAAATTAATACCAGATGATATATAAAATTTGTCCAAGATAAATCATATCTGCGAACAATCAGATCTTTCTAGGTTTTACGAATCTAATTTATATGTAGACTTCTCCTGATTGGGACATATTTAAAATAAACAGATGCGATGCGATGCTCCAAGGACCTAAACTATTTGATCTGATAAGATCGGTCTATATATTATACTTGGAGAACGCGAATAAGAGTAATTTACATCGCAATTTCTTTTGAAATCTCATTTTTGAAACATCTTCACTCGTATGTTTTTGCAAAACAGATGCTTTTTTGCGAAAATTCGGGTAAATCGCGGCTCGTCCGGGAAACTTGATAAAACTCCCGAAAAAAAGCTCGAAAACGTTTTATAAATTCAAGACAAAATCAGCCGAGACACATTTAAGTGGAAAACGGCCGGAATATCAGTCTTGAAGTGAAGTTGGGTTGAGAAAATCGCGAAGAATGCAAATTGCGATAGAAAGACGAGGATGGATTTCAGAGCTCAGTCAGATTTCGAATAATCCGAGCACGAGTCCAAGCAACGCTCAACTCTAACGTGATCTGACAATCAACTCGAGAGTTATCTTCTTCTCTCGTATTCGCGGGAGCGTAAGTCACGCGCTTTGCCTACCCCGGTGCAGATTAGTTTCCAAGATTACTTTGTCGGTTATCTTTCGAGGCGCTTCCGGTAATGATATCCAACCAGCTTCGACTGTATTTATACCTTCTTCGGTTATTACTACACTTTATTGTTTCTGCCAACGTGCTCGACATTTAGTTTCAAAATCGACGCCTCGCCGAGCGAAATTCGGCAATTTTTTCGATAGTTATCAATGTTGCAATTAATAGGATTACTTTAATAGTAAAATTTAAAACGTTTCATATTAATTTAAGACTATCCTTAAAAAGTGAAAATGTTTACCATTAAATACAATGAAAATAATAATCGTACAAGTAATTTTTCGTATTTTGAAATTAAAAGATAATCATAATTTTTAAATTATATCATTATTTACAACAAAATAAAACTTTTCATATAGTTTTTCCTGTTTTCTATTGCTTTTTTGATTCGGATACATTTAATATTATTATTACATACATTGTAATTATAAAACGTTATTATTAGTAGGGTGAAAATGTATACTCTGAAATCGTTGTTTGATAATCTTCCTCTCGAATTTTTATGGAAAGAAATTTTTTTAAATAATATTATTTGTCTTTTAAAAGGAAAACTATTAGTATTGTGTGTGCCAGCACTTATGCATAATTGTACCAAGCATAAACATAACCTTGGTTTCATAGCAAATTAAATGCCACGTCTAGATATACGTGTTGCTCCAAGAGACGAATTTATTTCTGTCGTCAATTTAACATGCAACTTATCTGAGATTACGTATTGTTATAGTTACAAGACTCTTCCAACCTGTTTTAAGTAATAAACGTCTAAATGAAAAATAAAACGATACAGTCATATTAAATTTTTTGTACTCATGAATAATACAAAAGTTTATTCCTTGTGAAATCAAGTAAAGTTTTAAAAGATAGCAATGAAATGTTAAAAAAACTGTAAAATAAATATAAATGTTTACCTTAAAATTATTCGTCCAGAAATATCACAAAATATTCTTTATAGTACCAACATGAGGGTGTCTTAGAAAAGTAAATATTTTTACTATTAATAATAGTAAAAGCAAGATTAATTACTGAAATGTTTATTTGCAATGAAGTTTATCAATCTGTTATAAAATTATGAATTCTAAATGACTTTATATTCACTCTATTCTTTTATTCATCTAACCCAAATGAATAACAAAACCAATAAACTATCAATTATCTTAATAACCCAACGCATTATTTGCATGTATAATTAAATTGATCAATTTTGCATTATTTCTTAATTCGTCAAATAATTTTATCAATTTAAATTAATTTATTCAATACTCGTCTGCAAAGTGAAATATGAAATATTCAGCCAATAATCTCTTTCAATAACGATGCTCGAAATAAATTATCTAATATTTATGCCTCGCAATTACCGCGCATTAATAATTGATTGATAAGTTATCAGTAATTTATCGAAGCCCTCCATTCCGTACGCCGACCTAATTGCATTTTCGTAACCTTGAGCGCGAGTCTGTGAAGGCGAAGAAAAATAACGCCGCGCACTCGTGGCGAATGACCGTCATTCGCAGAACGCAAACAAAAATGTTTACCTTGTCCGAACGACGGATGTGGACGTTGCAGTTCCGGTACCAGGATGGATACGCGCGGACGATTGTCTTTGGGGTCGGACGAAAAAACATTTAATGGAATACAAATACGGGGGAGCATTTAAAAGCGATTCGGAAAATGTTCGCGTCATAACGGCGCGTTGGTGTTTGCGCGGCGAGCTTGTTCGGCCGACCTCGCCCTTAAATTTCGTCGTCGCGAGATTTACATGCGCTCGCAGCATGCCGTCTCCGCGTAACAACGAGCACGTTACACTGGCGCGCTCTCCGCGGCTGGACCTGCTACACAATGGCGGGCGGGGATATTTAGTGATTCTTTTTCCTTTTCTCTTTTTTTTCTTTTATTTTGTTTTCTTTAGAAAAGGGGTTTTGACGTCTCCAAATTACGTGATTGAGAATTTTTATGCCTCATTAAATTTATATACACGAAGCCCATTGTTGATGTAGATGACTCCGGAATTATTTATGGAGTTGCCTAGTAGTTTGCGGGAAAAATGAATATTCTTGGATCTGTTTCTAGGATTTATTCAGGGTTCGTACGATTTTTCAGCCTTATTATTTTTTTATAGCTTTAAAGAGCAATTTGTCAGATGCAAACTAACATTTAGTCATTATCATATCCATGAGAATTACTGCGAGAATTACTACAATTTCACGAAATGTGTGTGTATTTTTATTCACGGATAAAAATATATAGTGGATACTAGTATAAGTATTCATATAGTCTAGTTTAAACATATTGGAACAGACATATAAATACATATAAATGTTAACCATGCAGATGTTACCATGTACGAAGAGAAAAGATTAATAAAAATTACCACTGACATATCTTAAGTCAGCAAAACATATCAATTTGTTGACAGTTATTCTTTGAAAGCTGACAATATATGTCAACATGCTGGTATCTTCTGTTATCTTGAGATAGTAATTTTTCAATTTTTTCAAGTACATGATCAGTTTACTAACAATGTCAGTAATTTTTATTAATCTTTGCTCTTCGTATACATATGGTCGCATCAAACAAATCTGGGTCACATGAAACATATGCATGATTATAATAAAAAAATGCTGCTAACCTTCCTAGTATATTTCCCGTGATCATCCTGTTTTTTCCGTGTATATTCAGTTGCGTGCACTTGTAAAAAATTGCACTTTTTTATACACTCTTAAAAAAATCATTTCAAATTCACAGGAATCGTTTCAAAATAAAATGATATTCTGGTTAAAATAACGAGAAGAGGATTTCGTGTGAAAATAAGAGGAATTTCTTGTTACGACTGTATATTTA
>JABFPN010005631.1:0-12807 GCA_022817305.1 Leptoteleia sp. ZL-2020
TATTATTAATTACCAAGATCTTGGTAATTCGTAATATATGAATTCGTAATATATGAAATAATATTAGTATTTATTTAAAAGAAAGATAATATATCACAACTTTACGAAAACACTTAGTAAAATATACTCATATATTTCTCTCAGTGTTCAAATGATTATTTCCGGTTCTGAAAAGTTTCTCGAAGCAAGTGTACGCGAAGAAAAATTTTCGGTTTCGTAACTAGGGAAATCAAATTGGTGTCAGAGTCAACTGAGTGAAGTTTAATTCGGGCACTAAATATTTAGTAACAGCCCTTTTGAAAGGGAATCTCAATTTTACTGAAAATGTCTGAAAATCTCTGAAAACATCTTAGTATCAAAAAAACAACGAAAATCAATAAAAAAAAATAAAAAATGATAGAAAAAGTCAACAGTTGCATTAGGTTTTTGAACATTTTACGATAGACGGAAAAATTTAACATTTTCTAACCTATTCTGTGTTATTGTTTTATGCAGCTTATCGACACTCATTGTAACAGAATACTACCCAAAAAAACAATTTCATTGTAAGGGTTACGACAAGATTACGCAGAATCATTATTCTTCCAAGGAATATTAAACCTCTAAACAAATATTTTTTTATTTATGTGAGAAAGACAACATTTTATTTTTTTAATATAGAGAAAAATCTAACATATAAATAAGTAAAGAGAAAATAAAGGACTTTAAGGTGGAGTTTAAAGCGATTGCAAACTCATGTGAAGTCGGTAATGTAGATCAACATTAAAGAATGCTTAGATGGTACAATGACATATTTATTGAAATTAAAAAAATTTCGTATAAATTCCACCAATTTGGTAAAAATTGGTATAATTTCCACTATGTCCTTATTTGAAGAAATTAGAAATAACAATCTAATTACCATCTCAATAACTAACAACAGCAGTTTTTTAAAACAAAAATCGTAAACAAAGGCTGACTTGACGTTTGTTATACTACTAGAAAAATTTTGAGTTAGACTGTCAATAGAGACAATTTTAGGAATATATATACTTTAAAAAAATGTTTTTATTAAGTGAATTTATGAATTCGAACATAATATAAATAAGAAGTACGGCTTTAACGAAACAAAGCTTCAATTTTCGAAACGAGGCATTTTCATTTAACCCTGACCATTCTACACAATGCAGAAGTGTAACGAAATTTTGGACCTTATAAAATGAAAAAAGTAATTTTTTTTAATTCCACTATTAAAGGACTCCTCAAGCTATAATTCAAAACTAATTTCGTGTCAAGATTCACTCCGGAACACTATCGTTTGTTGTGAAATGTACGGTGCTCCCGTCACAGCCTATCACTGTATTTAAATTTTGGATCTAATAAAACAATAAAAGTAATTTTTTTCTTAATTCTACTATTAATGCACACCTCGAGCATTAATTTAAAACCAATTTTATATTAAGATTCTGTCCGGAACACATGCGTTTTTCGCAAAATGTAAGGCGCCCCCGGCACGACCTATAAGTTAATGTCAAATTTGAATCTAATAAAAGGACAAAAGTAATTTTTTTATTAATTCCACTATTAATGCACACCTCGAGCATTAATTTAAAACCAATTTTATATTAAGATTCTGTCCGGAACACACGCGTTTTTCATCGAAAACATTTTACAATTTACAATGGAGGAAACAAGTTCATTTCCGCCCTAGGGCAGAAAGAAGTTGTTTTCCGCCCTAGGTTTGGAATTTTCCAACTGTTTCGAATATCACCTTTGTTCGCGTACACAATTTAAACGTACTTGTCATTCGTAAGAGTCTGTTGCCCACAGTTTTTTACAAATACATTTGCAATAATTTGGATGATACACTTCAGACGAAATGCGAAATTACACGAGAGGGGAAGTGAAATTTCAATTACGATTAACTTGTGTCAACAATCCTCCGTTTGAAAGGTGCTTTTACGATTCAAATGTAAAGGGCTCGAAATTACGCCGTATTATACGAAATTTCGCATACTTTTGCATAATTTTGAATAACCCCAAAGAATAAGCGATTGATGTCTGACAAGCGTGTCTGACTGTGATTGACGTCTAATGGCGATGCGAGTTGATATTACCGAGTGATGAGAGTGACCGCAAAATCTCATCAGTCGAACGTTTCGCTAATAAAAGATACGCCGGTGCAGAATTTTTCTCACAGGCGCGCTCGTCGGGAAGATGTCGAAAAATTGACAAACGTTTACCCCGCCGAGCGTCGGGGATCCTCTAATTACAGCATGTCACGATATTAATCGCTCGGACGTTACAATCCTATTTTTGAATATGTAATTAAAATCAATGTGATTGCAAAGTCCGCTGTCCGGACCTCATTTAGAGGTTGCCGCGCGTTTCGTTCCTTTTATTGGAATTGTACCGTTGATGTGTTATTTCTTTATATTTACACGTTTAGTTTTTTTCAAGCATGAAACCATATTGAAATGATCTTAAATTGCCTTAAAAAGTAACGAAACTGAAGAATAAAACGCTATTAAACTTGAGTATATAAAAAAGATTGTTTGCAAATATTTGGAAAGTCAAATTAATGGAACGAAAACAATAATATTGTTTGTTTACATCCAAAGGACATAAAAACGGATGTAAATACATTGTAAAAAGATGTTATATTTTGAAAATGTTTTATTTTCAGTGCCATTAAAAAGTAGTATTATTTAAATTGCAATCCGTTAATTAAATTATTAACTTTTTTATGTGCACATATCATATTTAAAATGTTTAACCTAGAAAAGAGGTTATAAAACAAACAACCATTTTTATTACATTACATTTTATAAAGTTTGCACAATTCTTCCAACCACTTTTAAATTATATGTTAAATATGACAAGAAGATATACTTTCCTAGTAAAAATGAAATATAAGATCCATTTATTTTTGTTGGTTTTAACATTTTTATATAAGAAAGTACAAAATTTATATATGGACGTATATATTTTTTCTTAATTCAAACATGGTTATATACGACCATATAAGGATATAAATTTCAGTATAAAGAAATTATTGAAACCATATATGACTAGAATATTATATCAATTATTATGGAACTGAAGAACGCAACGTTTTTAAGAATTGAGGGCATAAAAAATAATGTTTGTAAACATCTGTAAGGTCAAATTAACGAAACAAAAACAATAATATTGTTTATTTACATCCAAAGGACAGGAGAATGGATGTAAATGCCAAACAAAAACAATAATATTGTTTATTTACATCCAAAGGACAGAAGAATGGATGTAAATACCAAACAAAAACGATAATATTGTTTATTTACAACCAAAGGACAGAAGAATGGATGTAAATACCAAACAAAAACAAAATTTGTTTACAATTTTGTATTTCGAAAACGTTTCGTTTTTCAGTGCCATCAATTAATGCCATGTATATCTATAAATGGCCATATTTGGATTCAAACAAACCTATGCTAATATATGAAATTTTCATTATCTTTTAAGAAATTTTCAACAGATATATATGAGTTGATATATGGTCCATATATATTATCCATATATAAATATATATCTTCTCAATTCAATAACCAAAGAAAAAAAACATAATAAATAAATTACCATGCGATAAGGTAAAACTGTGTACTCAAAGTTTCCTAGAAATAATACTCGACTTCTGCTAATTCTTATCACTTTCATTCCCTTTGACCTTCCTGCAGGAAATTAATATGGATCACTGTAAAATTTAATGTAACTTTTCTCGTTCGGTGTGCTGGTAAAGGATGACTACTTGAAGAGGCAGTGCATCTAAGGCCTGTGCCTAATACATGGGTACGGGATAGAAAGAGGGTGCCTCAAGTCCGAAGGTTCTAGTATTGATCTTTACATTCGTCCCCATATGAGGGACATGGAAGTGTTTCGGGAGGGTAGCGGCGTAAGTACATACAAAATAGTATGTTATTCTATTACACTTAGACCAATGGAATTTCTTAACATCCAAAATTATGCATTTCTTAGCTCCTCTTAATTTTATTCCACGCCCAGTCCCTTAAATCTTCTGTCTACTTAGGTGTGCTCATTGCAAAATTATATTTTATTCAACGTAATCAATTCTTCTTTATTATCAATATAAATTATTTGTCTCTATGCTCTTAGTTAGGACGATTTATATACTATCATGCCAAATTATCCATGGATTAATTTAAATCTTAAGTTGGTTCAGCAAAATGCAAAAATTACCATTTTAAAGTGGCTTGTAGCTATAAAAAGGATATTTTCTTGAAGTATATTTTTATGTATCTTAATTATAGTTGTGTTGCACTTATATTCTGATATATTTTTCTAATATATAAGAAATATATTTTGGCATTATTATTAGTTTATTCCTAATAAGCCAATATATTCAAAATAAGTGCAAAAGGTAAACAAACGTTGTTTTTGTTTTGTGTTTACGTCCATTTTTATGTCCTTTGGATGTAAATAAACAATATTATTGTTTATATTTTAATTTGACCTTCCAGATATTTGCAAACATGTCTTTGTTTATAATTTTAATTTTAAAAACCTTTCATTTAAGGTTTAAATTTCAAAAGAATGGTATAAAAAAAGGGAAGTTTCATTTTTGCAAAAGCAAAAAAAAGGGGGTTACTTTAACTAACGAAATATCTGCGCTCATCCCCTTTTCACGCTAACTGAAATTAAATTCTTCTTTCATGTGGCCTATCCTAAGTGTTATAATACAAAGTGTTGTTCGTATTTGAAAGGAACGAGGGATAATAATAATTTGGACGCCTTTTACGTGCAATTTTTTATTCCCACACGCGTTTCCAAAAAGTGCCCGCTGTAATTTATAAATTGCAAATGACAAAATAAAATGTTTACTCGTTCGTTATAAGAAATACAATATGTTACCAAAAGAATTTTTTTTTACTAAACACTGCAAATAATTTTCAGCCATTTTTCTTTCTTTCTCTCCTTTCTTCTTTTTTTATTCGCATCAACTAATGAATTTATGGCCTTAAAAAAATGGCATTAAATTATTTCAAGTGATGTACGACTATAAATCAAGCGTGATTTAAAATTTAATGACCATTTGATTGAAGAAACAAGCACTTCAAAAGTTACAAAATATAAATTATCATAGGGTTTTCAGGCAACTTTCCCCGAAAGATTTCTTTGTTAATGGTTATTTATAACCCGGGGTAAATATATGTTTGTATATATTAAGGGTGCGAAACTACTCAACTGACTGCATTCGGATAATTCAACCTGGTCTCATACTGTTGGACGTTCATCAGGGTTTAAAAATAATACGTTACGTATAACGACACGCAAAAGCTGTTATGCCAATTGACATTTCGCGTAAAATTTATTTAATTGTAATTAACATTAAATCATTCTATGTTTCTTTTAATTTGATTTCTTAGTTCAAATGATCCTTAGTAGAGTTGAAACATATGGTTTAAATATGTTTTAACAATTTTATATATAGTTAAAGTGAAATGTCACTCGCTGACCAACTCAAAATGAACATAATTTATTAACTATGTATTATTAACAAATATTTGTGAACCATCTGTTCTTAAATCCAAAATCTAAATAATTTATGAAACGATTTCTAAAAGAGAACTGTCTGAGAAAAGATGCACTCATGAAAACTAATTTAAACAATTCTAAATATGATTAACTGTTAAAGAAATGGCTATTATTGTGTTATATATTTAAAGATATGTATTATTAAGGAGATTACGTTTATTCTGAGTTGAATATCCAGAAACATTTCGTTTGAATGTTTTTACTTTTAATTTTAATACAAGTCCTGTTAATTTTAATAAAAAAATTGTAATTAAACAGTTTTCTTCACAAAACACAATGTTTTCATTAGTACTCATTTTAAGATGTTTTTTTTACAAATTGTTAATGCAAAATTTTATCTATATTTTACATTATTCCTTGATCTTTATCTTTATAATAGACATAAAATAAATGTCATTTTCTCCATAATTTTTATCCCAAAATTAAACGTTTAAACATGAAACTTAAATTTTAAGATGATTCACCGTGAAGATATTACAACTGTCATTAAAATACAATACAAATGAAATTCATTTGTATACTTAAGCATACTTTGTACAGCATATGTTGCAATGGGAAACTAATTTATTGTTCATTAAGCAATAATAATTGTAACTGCAATACTTTTATCTCAAATCTGCAATGTCTTTTGAGTCACACTTTATTGCCACAATTAAAAGCATCATTGAATCAGATATTACCTACAAAACTTTTTCATTTTTCCTACACTGAGAGAAAAATGTTGAAAATATTGTAATATTCCGTTATAATTTGAGGACATGATGAACAAGGTTGGGAAAAGTACAATCAAAAATTGTACAATGTATTCAAACATTTGTAGAAATAAAGTGAAAATTCATAATATTTACGTGTTTTGTGAGCACATTTTATAATTTTCGATTGTAACTTTTTGGCTTTAACCAACATGTCCTCAAATTACAAAAAAAGATTACAATTTTTACACAAATTTTCTCTCAGTGTAACAATATTCATATTTTTCCTTGTAATTTATTTATTAACTTGCTAATTTATTAATAATATTTAATACCAATTTTTTAATTTATACACCGAGAGAAATTTGCTTAGTTATTGTTAAATAAGTTAGGATAAATAAATTTATACACTGAGAAAAAAGATGTATCACAAACTACTATTTTTTGTATCAATTTGAGGATATATTGGAAAAGTAATTATTTCTACTGTTAATAATAGTAAAATTTGAATGTCATGTAGGAAATATTAGTAGAAAAGTACTATTAATTGCTTTGATAATTATCATTTTTACTATTTTTAATAGTAAAACTTTTGACTCTTTAAAGATATCCTCAAATGGATATAAATTGCTTTCAATTTTACTCTTACTTTCTTCTCAGTGTAGTTGGACTATAGTTACGAGAAATAATTCAGTTGCAACTTAATTTTATAGTTGGTTTTTTTACAAATCATGTAATTTAGTTCGAATAACTAATATCTCTTATGTGTATTCATATAAATTATATGGTTGATGTATGAAGAAAACAATCATTTCGTTCAAGATTATCTGTATTCAGCGTAACATCTGCAAAGAAAGCGACTAGCTAAGTTGATTGTTTTCTCATTTATTAGATTCATGTATTAAATTAGTCAACACAAGTATCTATTTAATGGCTCTATCCATTCTCACAAAACTGTCTATTTAAGAATAATATAATAATAAATTTTTTTATGTTTAACAGATTTTCTATTTCGTATTTGCAAAAGTTCTAAATATAAAAATAATTCTATTTATGATAAATAGATTCTATTTTATGCAAATAGAAATCCAACTCCATTTTTTTTATTGTATGTTGTAAAAAAAGTTTATACATTGTCATTGTCATTTGAGGGTACTGAATGTTTTAAGTTAAATTAAGACAACTTAACATTCAGAATTGCAATATTCATAAGGTAAATCCTGCAGTTTTTTGAGTTCATTTAATTTTTTTAAAAATTCTTGATGTAAGAATAATTCTATTTATAATAAATAGATTCTATTTAATGCAAATAGAAATCAAATTCCATTTTTTTAAGTGTATGTTGTAAAAAAAAGTTGTCACTCGAGGGTACTGAATGTTTTAAGTTAAATTATGACAACTTAACATTCAGAACTGCAACTTTCATAACGTAATTATTTATAAAGTTTGACATAAATTAGAATTTAGTTTCATAAAACACAATGATTGAAACAATATTTACGTCGGCTGTGATCTGAAAATAAATTGTAAATATAATTCAAATAAAGTTAATTAACTCAACCCAACTAAATAATTTTTAGTTTACTGCGCTACATCTTCCTATGACTGCAACTAATTTTTTTTTTGAGTTCGATCAACTGTTCTTTAGAAATTGATACAACTTTTCTTATTAGATATATTAACTCAGCTATACTATATTTGTCGAAAGAACAAACTAAAGTATTTTTAGTTAACTGCACTATATTTTTCTCTGAGTATAAATGCGACTTGAATAGAAACGTAAAAAAGCTTAAAAAAAGCACGCACATTTATTTGATAATGACATTATTTTTTACGAAATTGTATATTCGTAAAAAATAGTTTTTCAATCTAAAATATAAGTCATTGTGATTATTACATCAAATGTTACAACCATTTTTACAATCTAAGTGTCTATAAAAACACAATCCCATTTAATTTAGAATGTTTTTTTTGCAATCAAAATATCTTAAGAGCCCGCATGAAAACATCAGTCAAACAAGCAACCGGTAAATATCTAAAGGATTTTGTACACGTCTTATCAGATTCATATTTCAAGAAATTGTAATTACAGTATTGTGATAAGTTTACAAATAAATAAAATTCAAAAATAAAATGTTTTCCAAATGCAAAAGAAAAGAAAACTTTACATTCTTCTGCATTTCATTTCACTCTTACAGCCATACTTTCAAAAAAGTTCTGTTTAATTGCAAATATTTTTCTACAAATATATCATCCGAATTCATGAAAAATAAAACGAATAATTTTATACAAAATGACTAGTTTAAAATAAATAAGATTTCTTCATTTAAAACGAAAATGATATTTCTTTAGAAAAAGAATAATTTCCTTTATTTTTAAAAAGAATCGTTTAAATATACACGGAGAGAAATATCGTTTGATAAATTGCAACGTATATAGGAAATCAGTAATGATAATGTCACATTTAGCATTTTTAGAAAACAAATTTTATATTATACAAATAAATTTCTGAACAGTACAACTCACGTTGTAATTTTTAAAACTTTTAAAAGCACTGTTCAGAAATTTATGTGTAAAATATAAAATTTGTTTTCCAAAAATGCTAAGTGTGACAATATCATCACTGATTTCCTATATACGTTGCAATTTATCAAACGGTATTGCTCTCCGTGTAAAAAAAATCACATGGAGATAAATTTACAAAGTTATCAGAACTAAACTTCTAGTGTTATGATATAATTAGTTGTAACGACTGTAAAAACACACGCAGAAAATAATTCACTGAAAATTTATAATATTTGGAAAGCAGAATTACTATACTATACATCATCGTTGACGTAAACGCAATGTCTTTTTAAATGTGTAATATAATATAGTAAAATTTATTTGTGATACATATCAGTATATTTCGTATAAATATTAAAAAACTGAAAGCGAGAATTTAATTTTTTAATAAAGATATTAATATGATACCAGTTTCAAATAATTAATATACTGGAATACAATTTTTCATCTTCAGTCATTAAAATTTTTGCATACAAAGATGGCTTTCGTAGTTGTTTTTCAGTTACATTTATAAATATGTGTTCATACGTATTCCGTATAAGACTCTCATATTATATTATTTTCGTTTCTTGTGGAGGTAATTTATTTTAACTATATTTGCATAATGGAGATAATGAAACAAACGCACATGATACAACATTCGCTCATTTCATTCTAATAATAAATTCCTAATAACAACCTAACTTTAACCAAGAAATACATAAGATGAACCTGTGATTGACAGTTATTGGCGAAACAATAGAAGACGCAATTAATGAACACTGGTAATATTGTTATATATAATATTAAAAGCGTCACCTATGGTTGTGAAATTGAACTACATTTGAAAATGAATATTATGAGTATCTGAGAATATTTTAGAATACACAATAAATATACATGTACAAAGTTGTAGACAAAAATTATAACAAAAAAAAGCATTATTAATAACCTATCTTGATCGTTTATAACAAATAATTTCATATTAATTTTAACGAGTAATTGTAAATATCTGACTACTTATTGACATTGATTGAAAGATAAATTTTTTAAATATAAAAATATATGCTTATTTTACATAAAATAGTATGCTAATATTTATTTTATTAATATTTTAGATATATTTTTCTATGTTTTCTATATAATACAAAACTTGCAATGAAGCAAACTTTTGAAATCAAATTTAAACTTACAATTTGTATTACTGTTGAAATTAACCAACTAAAACAATTTTTGAAATTAAGACATTTTCACCAAAACTCTATTTTATAGATGGTTTTAACTATAAAACTATAAAATGTAATATAGATTTTAACTATAAAAATGTGGTGCTAAAATGCAATGGCATATTTGATTGGTATACCCTAATAGCAAAGAATATTTTTGGTACATCCTGAATATATTCTGAATATACCAAAGAAATATTCTCATGTTCGACTCCAGAAATATTTCTGGCATATTCCTGAGTGATTTCAGTCTTTTAATATTCCAGAAATGTACCAGAAATATTTCTAGAGTCGGACATAAGAATATTTCTAGAAAATTTTGAAATATTTCTTGCTATTAAAAATTACTTTTTAGACATATCCCTAAATTAATGTAAAAAGTTTCAAATCTTGCCACCCCTTTTCCTTCAATCCATCCTCAACTATACTTCCTCATCAACCTTATTCGACATGAAAAAAAGTTAATTACCCAAAACATTATTAAATATTTCTTTAATAAGGGTGGGGAGTGGGGGGAGGGGGGAGGTCCCCGAGCAAAGAAATCAAAGCGCATACGTTAGCGCGCGCGACTCGTTCCAACAAAAATCTATTTTCAGTCGCAAATCCATGTTAACAACTTGTTTGGACTGTAACGACCTCTTGAGAAATAAAAAATGACACGGAGCGTACGCGCGGAGACCTTTCCCCGATGGCATATGGGACACGGCCCGGCGCCATAATCGGACGACTTTATGACCGGCCAAACGGGTAAGATAAGGCCACATTTCATCTGTCATTTGTACTTACCTGCCGGCAAATATCTATATCATTCCGTTCGAAATGCGCGCGCGCGGTAAGTAGATCGAATGACGATCCGCGCTTGCGATCCGTCGAAATGATTCGCCGAATTGTAAGGTCCGTGACCGTTAGCGCGGGGTCCTCGCTGGCAGGTCGCGCAAGGCGCAAAAATGACCGGTACCCGGAGGGATTCCGGTTGGGCGATATGTCCCGCTGAGTTATAATAAATTCTTAATTGAGTGGGAACAGGGTACGACCCTGAGCGCGTGCTGCCAAACGCTTCGTGCCAACCCTTTCAATTATTTGTTTCCTCGGCGCATTTCCTTTTCATGAACTGGTTTACCTTTTTTCGGCCATCCGATGGCCCTTAAGAATCAAACCGGTAACGTGCCACCCGTGACCCTTGTGTCTCACGGTGATGACCCCGGAATGTACTGCTACTATAAGTGGAGATATCATATTTATCTTGTTACATATCGAGATACCAATCGAAGTCCTTTTAAACCTGCGAACCGTTACAAAATTGTGTTAAACAACGCCCGTGAGCTTGTTATTGTGCACGGGCTGGGTAAGAACCCGATTTAGGTTAGTTTTCCGGTAATTAAGTGCGAGTGCCTTGAGATGTATACATGTATAAAAGTATTTCGCACACTGAGAAGAATTAATTAACAACTTACAGTGGGTAGTTACCGTAATAGCAAAGAATATTTTTGGTACATTCTGAAAATATTCTGAATATACCATGGAAATATTCTAATTTCCGGCTCCAGGAATATTTTTGGTGTATCCTTGAGTGATTTATTTTTTAATATTCCAGATATGTACTATAAATGCAGGGTCTGTAGACTTCGCTCAGGAGTGGCATCACGATACGTCTGTTCGTTTCGTTTTCGGCTCGTTTTCGGTTCACGGGAAAAAATCGGCGTGCCAAATTTACTGATTATGATATGTCAACTAATATATGTTAATTTTACATTGAACGTCTGTTAACTGAATTTTCGTTATATGTTCAGCATACCTTTGGATTCAATGTTATGGCAAATCTGTTAAAATTACATAGAATTTAGAAAACAGTCAAGACACGTGTCACTATTTATATGATTGGTATAAAGATACAGATGTTTTCAACTAATCAATTTAATAAAGTTTATTTCTTTATTATTTTGAATGAAAGACAGCATTTTTTCTGAACAAGTTTATTTAATGTGTTCAAAATAAGAAGCAAATAATTTATAACCTAAAAACCGTCAAATTTGGCACTTCACTAGATATTTTCAGAAATTTTTGTCAATTTCAAAATTTTATTAACTCAATATTCAACGAAAAAACCATTTAAATTATGCATAAATTTTACAATATTTTAATAATAATCATTTTCAAATATGTTTACAATGTTAATTGTTTTACTCACTTTCACTTCAATTTATAAATTATTTTATATTAACTTACGTTTAGATGTGTCAAAGTCATTTTATTTGTACAAATAAAAGATTTCGCAAAAAACAGATTTTAATTGGCGACAACTCTACACTAATTTATTAATCGACAAAACACATAAACTGTTAATGCGCAGATGCCGGCTCGTCTCAACCGCGTCCAATTTAGAACGTTTCTGCGCATGTGTAAATTCAAGAATAGACCCCCAGGAGCGGTATTCTGGTTATTTTTTTAAAATTTAATTTAAATTTATGCTATATTTAATTTAAATTTAAATTAAATTTTAAAAAAATAAGAAACAGAATACCGCTCCAGAGCTCCCTGGTAAAAAGAAACATACCCTAGTAGGAAGAGATATCGTACGATATCCCACAAATATTTTCAAATAATATCTTTATGTCCAATCCCAGAAATATCTGTGGTATATACCTACACTGAGAGAAATAGATAGTTAAAATAATGATCTAGATAGTTTTTCTGAATATCTGTGATAGTAAACTTTAATATCTGTGGATAGTAGAGCACACTACTATCTGGATAATTTTTTGAACTATCTG
>JABFPN010005632.1:0-12806 GCA_022817305.1 Leptoteleia sp. ZL-2020
AATACAATTTTCCCATGTCTAAAAAATATGCTGAATCAATTGCAAGCATCAAATCAGCATTTACAGAATAATAATTACAAAAACACTAACTCCGTGGCAGCAGACTTACTGCATTACCTTAAGTTGAGTACCACTTTGTGTGGAAATATTTAGGCCGCACTTGAAGTTGGTAATAAAGCGTTCAAAAAACTATTCCGGTTCTCATTTACAAAATACTTTCTCTGTTATTTACATTATTATACTAATGCGAGTGACAGACAAGGTATGGCGTAAGTGAGAACCGGAGTAGTTTTTTGAACGCCTTATGACCAACTTCATGTGCGAGCCCCGGCCTAAATATCTCCACATAAGTGCGAGCCCCGGACCTAGAATTGTCCACACTGCATTAAACAAACCTATAAGAAAATGATTCGTCAGATAGCGCTACACGTAACATCATATGCAATCACGTGATACCACGCCATTAATTTAAACTCATAAATACAATTAATTTATGAATTTTGCTCTTTTTATTATTATTCTAAATGTATTATTCTGAATATTATGTAAACTCTAATTTCTTTTCAGTAAAGCAATTAAAAAATAGTACTATAGAATTTTATAAAACGAACGTAAGCAGTTTTTTTATTATAAAATTTGTAGAAAAATACTCATATGTATTATAATAGAGGTTAATATATATGGAATATATTGAAATATTTATTAAATATAGAATGAATATTGATAAATATTTTTTTAATTAAATATATATATACAATATAAATATATATTGTCAATGCAATATATTTACTTATGTAATATAACTATATTAAATAATATTTATTTATAAGTACATATGACATATTTGGTACATCATTAGAAAGTTAAAAAAAAAGCTTTAATTCATGCGTTATCGAATGAAAGTTCCAAAAACAAGATCTTGAAAATACACCAACTATATTTTGAGAAATTAAGATGTTATTAAAATTCCAGGAATATAACGTGAAAATTACTGGAATCGGTCCCCCATTTTAAATGAACACGTGGAAATTCCACATGGAAATTCCACATGAAGATTTTATATAATTCTGATGTATTAAATTCATATATTATCATTAAATTATGATTAAATTCATATCATATATTATTATATAGATAAATATTCGTATATTTTTGATCGTGTAAATATTTTCAGTGTATATTTTTAGGGATTTGAAATATTATGTAACTCATTAAAACGTATAAAAATGAACTTCTAATTCAAATTCATACATTTGCGGCCTTTAAGATTTTCATCTGGAAATCTCACGTGGAATTTCCACATATATTCTATATTCAAAAAACCATATCCACGTGTTCATTTAAAATGGGGTCATAGGAATACATTCTGGATTATCTTGAGATACTAATAGGGAACTTTAAACATTTTAGGTAAATTTCAACAGGAATTTTGAACACAAAATTAATGAAATATATTTCATAAAAAATCACAATTCAGAAACCATTGAAATACCAAATATGTGAAACAGTATCTCAAAATAGTTTCGTATCCATTCAAATTTAAAAAGCTTGCCTATTTTGAAAGTTTTTTAAATTTGTATAAAATATACTACGTTATGCTTTTGAATTAGAAGTTTAAATGAAAATTCCCCTTTAACCCATAATATTTCGAGTTCTTTCTATTTTATATTTTATGTTTACAAATATCAAAGTGATTGAGGTTGCTGACTGAATCACTAGTATTATATTAAAACTTTCTCTTGCTAAAATTTTAATGCGTATATAATTTATAATGGAACTTGGAATAGAACATTATAATATTAAATTTTTATTAGGATCAGGCCAATTCAGGTAAAATAATAAACCAAAAATATGGAAGTAAATTAGTAATAATAATAAAATAATAATAAGAAATGTAGTGCGTAATAAAACAATAATTAAATTTTAATTTTACAGTAATGTTTTTGCAGTTAATCGAAAAAAAGATTATAAGCCTTATGTTCTTAAAATTCAACAATTATATAAAGGGAATCAGAGAATGACAGAGGTATTCTACTTTAACCTAATTTAGACACTAAAGTTTATGTAGACTCAGAAAAAATAAACACAAATATATCATCTTAAGGATATGTTG
The DNA here is from genome assembly GCA_022817305.1 of Leptoteleia sp. ZL-2020. NCBI lineage: Eukaryota > Metazoa > Arthropoda > Insecta > Hymenoptera > Scelionidae > Leptoteleia > Leptoteleia sp. ZL-2020. The sequence goes on from JABFPN010005632.1 coordinate 2,114, forward strand.
TAAAAATAATTATTTCTGTTATAAATAATATTAAAATGTTTAAATTGTGTAATAGCTAATTTCAATGTAGTTTAATTAAAAAATACTAAAAATTAGTTTTATGATCATCATTATTAATATTTTTAGTTGTAAAATTTTTATTTTTCAAAGATATCCCTAAATTGATATACATGTTTTATATTTCACTTTTATTCTTTTCTCAGTGCATTAACTGAAAATTATTAATTTTAGATGATCAAAGATGAAATAAAAATCTTAGACAAAATGAAGCATCCAAACATACTTTCTTATTATGGTTACTGGGAGGAGAACCAGTGCATTTATATTTTAATGGAATATGCATCTCGGGGTACTTTGAGAGATCTTATAGACAGTCGATTAACACCACTGAATGAAAAAGTATTCTACACATTGTGTTCTTACTTTTTAAATTAAACATTTTAAATTATGTAGTAAATTTATAATTTTCCCAATACATTTTGTTATAATTTTCCTTGAATCTAATATTTAAATCAATATTTACAGGATGCGTTTTATTTATTTGCTCAAATGGTAATGGGAATTCATTACATACATTCAGAAGGAATAATACATAGAGATATAAAACCAGAAAATATTATGTTAACTGGCAGGAACGGTGACATCATTCAAATAGGGGATTTTGGACTATCAAAAAATGTTAATGAGTAAAATCATGATTCCTATCAAATAAAGAGGAAATCCTGAGATAAGATTGATACCATTGTAGGTGCAATAATAATTATTATTTTGTTACAGACTAACAACTAATGCTGGCTCATATAGTTACAGTGCTCCGGAAATATTTCGCGGACAAACAGGAGATTTCAGTTCTGATATTTGGAGTATGGGAGTTGTACTTTACGAAATGGTTTCTGGCCGATTGCCTTTTGTAGCAAAGGTAAAAATTTTTTTTTTTATTATTATTATTTTCTTTTTGTTATATGATGATAGAGTATTATTTAATATCATGTAAAATTCATAGTATATTATTAGGATTTGTAATTAATAATATTAAATAATACTATAAAAATATTCTTTTATTGTATAAATAATAACCTTGAGATATTATTTACTAATACACTGAGAAAAAAGAAATAAATAAATATTGTATTATAAATTGTTTACACCAAGTTAAGGATATATTGGAAAAGTAATTATTTCTGTTGTAAATAATAGTAAAATTTAAAAGCTATGTAAATTGTAGAGTATTAAATTGTATATAATTAAAACTATGATAAATATTAAACATTTATCTTTCAGACGCCAGAATCACTTTCTCACCGAATACGCTATTTTGCACCAGAGTTTCTAGATAACGGAACATCTACGCAAGTTGTTAGCATTGTTTCAAAAGTGCTACGCAAAAATCGTTTGCATCGACCTACCATACTTCAATTAAGTGTTTGTCCATATTTGATACCACACATCATCAAGATCCATCTCAATTCAGGCCGAGGCATTGACTTATTAAAAATATTCAGAAATACTGATAAATTCTCAGCACAAATTTATAAATACTTTGGCGATTAATTTCATATCGGTTATTTTCAAACTTTTATTATTTGTTAATTGAACAAACAGAATTTTATATAATGACGCAGAATTCATATGATATAATGAAAAGAACAGACATTCTTTTTTTTAAAAAAAAAAAAAACTTAATAATTGATGTCATTTTTACTTTTTGATGTCATTTTTAGTGCAATTTTTATTGTTTTACGCTTTGTTTTATTTTATCAATTCTGTAAATGTATTCACTATAAACGAATTTCTCTTAATTAAATTCAGTTTAAATAAATTCTAATGATCCATACTCTAAATAAATTTATACATTTCGTTACTGTGTTTTACACCACAAAAATCAATTGTTAATTTGCATCACCAAATAAAATTGATTGTTTGAAAGCAAAGAAAATTTCTTTGTCACAAAAGTCACAAACCTGATAATGGTGTCAGATTACATTAGATATAAACACAATTAATTTTGCCGCATCGTGTATTCATTTTTTTTCCTTTTTTTCGTAATCGGGAAGTCAAGCGCACTTTGGCCTATATCGAACAGCGGTATCTGATCTGAACATCGGTAGTACCTCGAGCGTGACCACCGGAAGTAAATACCGGAATTGTAGGAAGCCCGTTTGCATTCATCTCCACTGTTTATGACAATCGGTCAGTTCACACTTCAGTCCCGTACGTGGAGCACCGCTCGATTTTGTGTTTTTTTTTTATTCTTGGACCTATGTCGCGATCGTGTCCCTGTTACAGTTATGTCGTGATGTTCCGCAAAACGATCTCAAATCGAAATTCATTTAGTACCCGATAAAAGGATTGAAAATGTGTTCGAAGAGAGTAATCTTTTTCACCATTCTGTGGTTGGAATTTTCTGAAATTCAGAGCGGATCTTTGTACTTCGACGAATCGCAACAATTTGGCGAACAAGTCGACCTTTTGGGAATAAACTCGTCGGCTCTGCCGAGCTGGACTGAATCAACCAATTTTGAGACTGGTAATTTGATTTAATTTAATTAATTATACGTTACGAACTTTTCGATAAAGGAAAACGTGTTTTAAAAGAGCTTTCAGTAAACGATTTCGATAATAAGAAATCGTTGCAAAAGCCGCAAATGCAGCCTTTCGATGAAGTAGAACGTATAGAGCCGAGACAGTGGTCCGATCGAGGGGAGCCGATTCCCACGAGAAACACGCCAGCTCCCGATTCGTCTTTACCATTTCCGCCTAAAACGTTACCTAAGAACCCAACGACTTTGGCTCAGAGGAATCCCACGACTCAAAGGTTATTTAAAGCACGCAACTTAATTTCCTTTCTTATTAATTAATTAATTTTTAAGTTCTTTGGAATTATGTTTAGAAACGTTGTAGGATTTTTTTTTTCATTGATAAATTTACCTTATTGTACACTGAATGTACTTAAAATTCTGATAATTTGAAAATGTAACGAATAGTTATACAAATTTAGAAAATTGTACAACTTAAAGTAAAAATTATAATTACCCAGAACCCGAACAACAATGAAAATCTATAAAAGACAATCGAAAACAATGAATAAGGTCAATCCTGTGGTTAGATTTTAGGCAATATTATAATAGGTGAAAACATTAATTGTTATTTATAATAAAGCACAGTGCAGTATATTCATAAATTAATTGTTTTTAAAGTCTGATTATTAATAATCGTATTTGTTCAACGAAATGTTTTCAGTTACTTTTTATAGTTTTTCGGATACTGAGTAGATTTTATTAATACTCATTATTATTAATTTTATATGAACCGTAGGTATCCAACTATAACAGCTCCACCACCTACAGTATCGGCTGAAGAAGTGTTTTGCGATTTTGGACCATTACCAACTCAAACACTTTGCGACTGGCAAGACGGTGAAGGAACGTTAAAATGGACACCGGGAACCGGAAGTGGTACCAATTGGCTCGGGGGACCTTCTACAGATTCGACATCGAATTCTATGGAAGGAGGGTAAATTTAGAAATATTCAACTATTTTATATTATATTATATATATTAATTAAGAATTATGTAACATTCTTCTATAAATTTCTAGTTATGCTTTTTTGGAAACATCTCGTTTACCGCTCAAAGATTCAAAACCGCGAAGCGCTGGAGGTTTACTTCACAGTCCCCAGCTTGGATCCACAGGTCCGAGCGGTTCTTGCTTTATGTTTAAATACTCAATGGATGGTTTGAGTATCGCTGGTTTACGTCTTCTTCTTCATCGTGGTTTGGACGAGTATTCTGTAAAAAAGGAGGTCCCCGGCGAAGCTGCTTCTTTAGATAATTCAACAACAGTATCCACTGTTTGTGAAAAACCACAAACGCCTACCGAAGAACGCGTCATTTGGAACGCACAATACTTTAATTTAGGGATTTGGCAGCAAGCTCAAATTTTATACACTTTCCCAGAGCTGCATTCGGTCGGCATTTTATTATTTACAATAAATTTAGTAATTTAATTAATTATACATTTAAATGTAGTTTCAAAGTGAAAAGTTAATTTATAAAAAAATACACAAATTACAATTAATTATAACAATTAAAAATGAGTTAATGGAACGTGCCATGTAAATTATATAAAACTGCATTTAGAAATATTTTGTAAAGAATTTGTTATTAATTAAAAACATATTTTTCTTATGTTTTTACAAATGTAACATTTTTAAATCATTTGTTTTAAATTGTCATTATTCTATTGCAGTTAATAATAGAAGGTCTTGCGGTGGATGTCACTGACCCTTCAAGACTTTATCGTGGTTACATTGCAATTGATGATATAGATCTTCAGCCAGGAGCATCCTGTGTTGGATTTTGCAATTTTGCAGCAGATTTTTGTGACTGGAGTAACGATGCCGAGGATGATTTTGATTGGACTATTGTACGGTGGCATTGTTAAATATGGCACAAAGTTATTATTTTTGCATGCTATGTTTCAACTTATATAAATAATAATATTAAAAAATTAATACATTAAGAAAACTTTACACAAATATATACAAAAAAGTTCATGATTAAATAAGCTTTTTTTCTTTTATCATTTATATATTATAATAATAATAATAATAATAATAATAATAATAATAATAATAATAATAATAATAATAATAATAATAATAATAATAATAATAATAATAATTTTTCAGAGTAGGGGTAGTTCTGATCCAACAACTGGTCCAACCACAGACAGCTCTACTGATAGATCAACTGCAGGTGGTTATGCGTACATTGATTCAAAATTTCCCCGCAGACCTGGAGACGTGGCTCGTCTTATCAGCACTAGCTTTCCAGCCACTGGACCTGACACTCCCACGTGCTTGAACTTTTGGTTCCACATGTTTGGTTCCGGTATAGGAAGTTTACGTCTTTATCTCCGGCACTTTCGAAATTTAGAGGGCCAGTTGCAGGTGATTTGGGAGCTATCCGGAAACGCCGGGAATGCTTGGTTTGCTTCAGAAGTAACCATCAGTTCCCTTGACGATTACCAGTTGATTTTCGAAGCTTCCGTGGGAGTCACCGCCATGGGAGATATTGCCATAGATGATATAATGTTTACACCAGGACCTTGTCCTAGTATAATATTTTATTCACTTAATTAAATTGATCTAAAATTCAAAATAAATACACGAAAAAAATACAGAAATGTTAAAACAAATTAACAGCTTTTATTTAGTAATCGGGGTATATACTTAAAGTCTTACAGTATTCCCCAAACATTAATTTTAAATTATACATAATTTATTAACTATGAAAACTAACAAGTATATATAACGAGGATGATTGTAAAAGTTTAGATAAGTGTGTATCCCTTTTACTAACAATCTTAGTCATTTTTCTTCATATTTTGTCTTCGTGTATATAATCCATTTAAACGAATTATACGCAATTATATATATAAAAAATGACTTTAATAGCATATGAATAAAATTTTAATTAGCTTTTTTTCTATTAGCTTCACCCCAAGTCGCAGCACCAAGTCGCGATTGCACCTTTGAAATTGACGAATGCGAGTGGATAAATTCTCGAGACCCTGATCGTGTAGACTGGGAACGTATATCCACTCAGGTTCTAAGTCCAAGACATCATAGGAAGCATTATACAAGTGCGCCTGCTATTAGTAGGCGAAATGATTATTTTCTTAATTTGGCAAAAGTTAGGGGCGGTTCCAGAACTAATGGAGGAGGAACTGCGCAAATGATTAGTCGAGAAATGAAGGGATCGGTGGATCCTTTATGTATCACATTTTGGTATTTTATGTTTGAATCTTTTATTGACGCAACTGGACCTAGTTTGGGTAAGTTTTTTAAAATCCATTTTAATTAATTGCTTTAAACAAATACCCCTTAATATTTATCATTTTAATAGGTATCCTTCGAGTTCTCATTCAACCAATAGATGACACTTCCTCTAGACCAACTCCAATTTGGCAATTATATAATAATCAAGGCCCATCGTGGAATTATGCTCAAGCAAATATAAACGAAAACAGAGATTTCAGTGTTATTTTCGAGGGCACTTGGGGACCAAATCGAGCCAGCGGTAGCATTGCTATTGATGACGTTAGTTTTTACATTGGCAATTGCACGGGTATGAGGAACTACATGAAACCAATTAAATGATTTATTTGAAAAGTTGAAAGTATTAAATTAAATATGATTTCAGTTCGTCCAACCAGTGCCCAAGTAAAACCATTTGACTGCAGTTTTGAAAAAGATCTTTGCGGATGGGAAAATATGACTTCTACGGGATCTGATCGAGCAGTCACTTGGCAGCGTGCTTTTTTGGCACACAGGCCTGCTCAACTATTAGACAAAACATTCGGTGCTAGCGGAAATTTTATATTTTTTGATATCTTTACGACTAATCAAAAATCCGCAGAAGTTCAACTTCGTTCTCCATTAATAAGTGCTTCACAGGACGAACCATTCGTCTGTTTTACTTTCTGGTTCGCAGCCTTCGGAGTGGAAGAATCAACTACTTTAAGAGTTCTTAAAGTGTCAACAGAAAACAACGGTAATGAAAATGGCGAAGAAGAGGAAGGAGCAAATGAACCGGTATAGTTGTTTATATATATTATTAGTAATAATTATGTACGTCTTTTTTTTGAAAATTAATGCACTTGAATATTTTGTTAATACAGAACAATTCAATATAAGTGTAAATTTATTTTATTTACCTTAAAAATAATAAAATATTTCCTCGTTTTAAGTAATATACTATAATATTATACAGTCCTTAAAACTGCTTTGTTATTTTTTCATACTTGAAAATTTTATTATGAAATAAATAAAATTGTTTAAAACAATGAAATTGCGTATTGCAGTTGCGCAGTGACTTTCTGCGCTGGAAAAGTAAATACGTGGAAGTTAAGTGTAACGATATTTCAAAATACATTTCAGTTATGGTCACTAACAGCAAAAGGTTTCAACAACCCAAAACCAGTTTGGACAGCAGCGCAGGTCTCATTTGAGACACAGTCATCGTATTATCTAATTCTAGAAGGCAGTGCCAGTAATGGAGGTTTTGCAATTGATGACATTAAATTTCTATCGCAATCATGCCAAAGTAAGTAATTTTATAAGAAATCGTACAATGCAATAAATGCTACTTGAATTTTTATATTTATTTATTTCTTTCTAATTCACATATTTTGATTATAGAAAAGTTGAATAAATTTAAAATTTCCTAGCAACTACACAATCTATAGATTAAATGTGTTTGGTTATTTACAGCTCGGCCTCTTTCTGCTCAACCAGTCAGTAATACAATTAAAAAATGAAGATGAAATAAAGCAAACATATAATGATAAAATGGAAGACAATAAATCTTTTACAAACAATATTGCCAATATATTATATTTTTTTATCATTGTTTTTTATACATTACACGGTATCTTTAAATTGAATGTAAATATAATAATTATATCATATCTATGATAATTGTCTTATAAAATAATAACATTTTTAATCACTTGCACTTCCTCGATCTGAACTGGAATGACGCGATTCCGCTTCGCTCCCAGAAACTGATTTCCTCGACTCCGGCGACGCTGACCTGAACATACAAATTAAAAATGTACACAAATGAATATGAATTTATTTTGCGGTTTTAAAATTACAATTTTATTTAATAAATGTAATAAATAAATAGTTTAAATTACAAACAGATTTTTAATATTAAAAGTCCTACCTTGCTGATCCACTAGGACTGCCACTTCTACTCCTAGATCCACTTCTAGATCTTGATACACTTTTACTCTTTGATCGAGATCTACTTCTAGATTTTCTCTCTTCTGATCCAGAACGAGATGCACTCTTACGTGATCCACTGGGTGATCTTGATCTTGATCTTGATACACTTCTTGACCTGGAACCGCTGTTAGATCGAGAACGAGAGCGAGAACGTGATGGTGATTTTGATTGTGAACGTGATCGGGATCGAGATCGTGATCGGGATCGGGATTGGGATCGAGATTGGGATCGGGATCGGGATCCACTCTTCCTTGATCCAGATGGTGAACGTGAACCACTTTTACTACTCTTAGAACGTGATGCTGAACTTGACCTGCTACCAGAACGAGATCTAGTTCCAGATTTTGATCTTGACCTTGAACGACTTGACTTTGAACGACTTGCCCTAGATTCCTCTGAATCTGACAGAATTTTACGTTTTGTACCTCTGCCTTGTTCATTTCCACTTTCATTTCTATAAAAACAAATTAAATCTTAGTTTTATAGTTTTACTTTATTTTTTTAATCAACCACAACAATATATAAAGACTGCAAAAACCATTCTTTAATTACAACGTTAATAAAATTAATTTTAAAATTATTAATTAAAAATCTACCGGTAATCATGTTTTATTATATATTTATCCATTCTTAAAAAGTAAAGCTCAACGTGAAGTTGCAGTTGTTATATTTATTCTAGTTTATATAAAAATATATATTATAATTAAAAGTGCAACTGACCCGCTAGATGCCTTTGGACGCTTATCATCGTCACTGTCTGACTCGCTCGTAGATATTGTCTCTTTGGACAATACTTTAAGCCGACCACCCTTTGATGTTTCAGCAACATTACGAATTGGTTTTGACTTTTCCTTTCGGCCCCCTTTTCTCCCGCGTTTATTTTTCGGTCTGTCACTATCAGATCCGCTTTCTCCACTTCTTTCCTTCCTACGTTTCAAATTCTTCTTCTTTCTTTCCACCCCACCTCCCTCTTTACGCCTCTTCTTTTTGTCACGAGGTGGTGCGTTCTCATCAACGCGCTCTTGGTCACTACCGCTGTCGCTAACATATTGATCACTTCGGCCACGTTTTTTCTTACTTGACTTTTCTGATGGCATTTCACCAAACACCAAAGCATTCTTTGTCTTTTCAACGTATTCCTGTCGTTTTTGTAACATTTCCTCTTCTCTTTGACGGCGTTGTTCTTCCAATTTCTTTTGCTCCTCTGTTTGCCGTAATTTGAAAGCTTGTCTCTCTTCCTCTTGCTTTTTGCGAAGCATCTTTTCTTCCTCATCTAGACGACGAGCTCGAGCAACATGATATTGCGCTTGAGATAACAAGTCCTGACATTTCTGTGCTTCTGCTTCTGCCAGTTGTTCCATTCTGTCACCGTGGGATCCCAAATATTGAAAGTATTTAAGAGACAAGCCAAGTTCATGGACGGCTTGCAATACTGTAGTCAAAGTTGATTTTTCATCTTTTAGAATCGACGTTGCAAGTCTTTGCAAAACTAGAGCGATATTATATAAGAGTACAGTGTCCTGTGGTGCTACTCTTCGAGCTTTTAACAATGTCATCTTTGCTTCTTTCAACTTTCCAGCTTTGAAATAGGCTCTTGCGAGATACTGAAGAACTTCGATATGATGATATTTGTAGAATTTACGTAAGCAATTTTCGTACTATAAATAAACAAAATCAAAAATTATTGTTAACTTAAGGAAAAACTAGACTAACTGTGTAATTCAGTTTCAATATAATTACAACATACCATCTGAACAGCACTGACAAACTGCTTTTGCTCAACGTAAATATGAGCGATGTTAAGCCAGACGTCACAGAAGTCAGCAGTCGCTTCGCGAACTTGTGCAAAAATATCCCGTGCTTCATTCACACAACTATAAATAAAATGTTTGATTAGATTTATATAAATATTTATATAATATTTTTTTTTTATTCAAAATGAAATTTGATTTGTTCAAATAATGTTTAACTTACTTTTTGTGAGCAAGGACAGCACCAATGCCATTAGCAGCCCAAATATTTCTAGGATCAGTCCTCAAAACTTGTTTGTACATTGCCAAGGCACGATCCTGATGTCTTTTTTCCTTCTCCTTATCTTTTACACTTTGGTATAAAGTTTGCAACCAAATATTTCCCAATGCGATCAGTGAATAAGCATCAGTACTTGTAGAAGAATTTTTCAATATTCTTTCGAATTTTTTCTGCCCTGGACCATACTCCATTTTTGCTAAATGCAAATTGCCCAAAAGTGACCATGCATCAGGATGTTCATTATTAATTCTTAATGCATCTTTGAACCAATCAGAGGCTTCATAAATCTGACCCTTGTCTCGGGCCATACAACCAAGACGCAAATAACAATCCACATAGTTTGGATGTTCTTTCAATATATCTTTGTATAGTTTTTCAGCTCTATCAAAGTAGCAGAGAGACTCGTTTAAACGAGCTAGATTGTAAGTTGTTGTTACAGAAATTGAATTGTAATAAACATTATCGTGTTCAGTGTATGCTTTTGATCTAGCCAATGATTCTTCAAAATTTTTCCGAGCTTCTTCCAAATTTCCCAACCTATTGAAAAACACAAAATTTAAAATTTAATTACAATATTATATATATTATTCTAATGGCAGTTTTGAGACCAAATCGCCATTTTATTGACATGTTTACTGGCAGTTTTGAGGACATTTTGTGGTTTTGAGAACTGGCCCCAAAGTCACATTGTGAAACAATGGCAGTTTTGAGGACACTTCCTAAAATTACGTTCCTGGGGACCGGCAAAGTTAGTTTCGTTATTTTTTTAAAAAATTTGTAAAAGTGAGTTTAGTTAGTTTTTAAAAATTTATAACATAGTTTAAACACTCAATTTTAAATTTCCCTCCATAATTTGAAAATTTACCT
>JABFPN010005633.1:0-12804 GCA_022817305.1 Leptoteleia sp. ZL-2020
CCTATTTGGATACCCTATCAGGACCTGATATGAACGTACGGATGCCCGGTCAGGGCCGTATTTCTCCCCGATTGCAATTTTTACTAGGGAAGGGTCTCGGTAATACTTGAGGCGCGTTGTAACTTACTTTTGCAAATTTTCCAATCAATCGGCGTATAAATTTTACAGTAATCTCTTAATGTTACTGTACAATGGCAAAGAGGCATTAGGATAATTGCTCGTATGTTAATGCGCGGATTGATGGAATAATTTTGCACTTGTGATGTATGCATCCAATTTGCCTTACATTGTGCTCTCCATTGAGATCACAATATGTTTCAACTATCTGGAAATATTACTTATTGTTTAATTTCGTATTAATAAATTATAGTATATATCGGCTAGAATGAATTTGCATTAAGCACAGACTTGTAAACAATCTAATATATATATATTTAGGTTGCACAAATTAAACGTTACTCCAACAATACTTTTCTATTTTTAGTTTAATAATATTAAATTCAAATAACTTATTTGTTCTTTTGTTAAAAAAAAAAAAAACTATACCTTCAATATAATATTTCTAACTTCTACTTGTTTAATTATGCCAGTTCTTTGAATTATTTCAATTGACATTGTTATTACTATTGAAATTATAATTTATTTTACAACTCGGTGTAAAAGACACGTAGATGATTCGAATAGATTTTAATTTAATTTTAATTAACATTAATTTCATTGCAGTGAAGTTGAATTATAAAGCATTCTAAAACAAAGTTCCGCGGGATTATAAATGGCAAATTTTTTCGTGTGCTTTAGCGTATCTCGTTTTTTATACTTTTCGGATCAATACTTAAATATATTAAAATGGCTGGGTGTGGTTTGGTCTTTAGAATAATTAGCTGGAAACAATAATTATTTATGTAGATAAGATTCAATTGTTGTAGAACAATCATGGATAAATCTTGTTTGCATTAATGCGGTTTCAATAACAGCATAGTAATCAAATCCAGTAGCATTTACATCGCATCATCCCAGTAAATCTAATGCAATCGAACATCATCAGTATAAAATATACACATACATAAACACCCATACACACACATATGTACATATATGTATATATATATATATTTATACATGAAATATATACGCGTAGATATAAATATATGTGAAGCGATCGTATTATTATAAACTTTGCATTGGCCAGGTGCGTATGGCGATCATATTTCGTTATCCTTGTTTAGTACCTGATCTGCCTAGCAAGCTTCACACGCTTTCGGAATATCCTATTATGCATTACCGCGAATCGAATGATTTTGCACTTTATTTGTTTCATTTTTGTTCGATTATAGTTACGTGTTTGTGCACAGTTTATAATTTGTGGGATTACTGTGACTCATGCTGTAACTGATCAAATATTGAATTTAAACTTCTACCTTTAAGATACTTAGACAATAGAGCAACTTTTCAAATAAATTACAAGATTGTATAACTTTTCGAAGTCGTATACTATTAAAGATCCTAATTTTCGCATAAAAGTAAACTTTCGCGCAAATAAAAGAAAAAAAAAAAGAAAGGAAGAAAGAAAAGTACTTTGTATTTTACCTTAACTCGGGAGGCTAATTTTAAAACGGAAATAATTTTCAACAGTGGGATTACGGCACTCAAAAATAAAATAAGCGCTTTATTTTTCCAACAATCATTGCGTTGTTTAATTGAAAAGTTCAAAGTCAATGGATTATCTGTTTGAAGGTATCAAAGGTATATATGATTCGAAAGCAGCGTGATTAGACGACTTGAAAAATCGATTTGATTTAAATTCGAATATGTCCGCGGCCAAATTGAACTATAATTTTGAATTATCATTTCAAACATACCTGCAACTTGGTTCGCATCGGCGACGAATAGATTAACATCGATTGTTCATGTTAATTTCCTTGACACTGTTTTAACTGCCGTTGCTTTTTGAGTTACAATCGCAGTTTAACGCAATGAAATTTTGAATCAACTAATTAACAAACGTCTGATGATTACAAATCAAAGCGTTGAAATTGCTAAACGTTTATTTTTCCAGATAAAAGATACGAGCTGGAAATGCAAAAGATAATTGGAAATAAACGATAAAAACGTGTACAGGACAATGCACTCCGAAAATTGCGACAGCGTTGATGCTCCTTCTAAGTAAATAGTGGTGTTCGCCTTTGTCGAGCGTGCAATGAAAATGATTTTATCAATTAAAATTATTTAATGACACATTGCGGCATTTTTAACGATCCTTTTGCCTCACTTTTTCATTCCAACTTTATGCGCCCACTGTAAATACAAATAAAGCGAATTGAATTAGGGGACGCTTGTTAAATTGAAAAAAACAGCTTTTGCCAATTTTGAATAAATTTCCGGGATAATAGTTCGTTTACTATCCGCGGGGTAACGCGGAGAAACTTATATCGCCCGACTTTCCCGTTGCGAAATAAAATGTAACAACATTTCGTGATTTGATAAATCACCAATATATCATACCGGTGTATAAAGTGCCAAAAATTTTTTACAACGTTGTGACATATTTGCTATTACTTTTTTTTATTGACATTGTACCGAAGATGCATTAAATATTATAGCGTCCATAAAAGCGCGTTGTATTATTTTAAGGGTTTATACTTTTTAATACACTATAAAAACATGTGTGCACTCGTACAATAAAGTTTTGCAAAGTTGCCTTCTTGTGACGAATGTGTGATATTGCATCGAGAGCTCGATATAATGTGAGGAGCCGGCGTGCTGCGCACGCAACCACTGTTTCGAGTTTCGAGACATCGGTCGCTGTATCGCTGCTGTATCGATTCGCCCCCTCTCAAGTTCATCCCTTTATCAAAGCTTTCGATGGTGGGGAGCGGGAGAGGAAGTCCATTTAACACGATGTCAAGTCGTCCCTTCTATTGCGCTATTTTTGGTGCTTAAACATTCTCTCACTTTTTCCGCACAAATTCATACGAGTCGAGTTGTTATTTAACTTCCCCCCCTCCTCCTCCTCCCCTTCCCCTTTCAATAACTGCAGCTGCGAAATGTTGGCCGGTAATGTTAAGCAGATTATTCTTTATCAATCTTTTGCTTTTATACTTCAAATAGAAGAATTTATAATCTTGGTTATTTAGAGAGAAAACTAATTGTATAATTTAAACAACAAATAAGTGATGTGTAAAATATAAGTACTAGAATAAATTTTTATTTTTATATTTTTAAATTCCACTTTCTATAAACTCAAACGTTGTTCAAAAATGATCCTCATGAATCGAAAGAATTTTGTTGTCAAAAAGAAAATTTCACTCAAAAGATCTCCGTACCATTGCAAAATCTTTTGATGTTTTTAAAAGGTTCCATTCAAAAAGAATGGTTCTTTTTAGAAAATTATTTTTTAAACTAAAAGTCCAATTTACGTGTTTATTTTTAATTTTTGATTAACGATCGCAGCAAAACTATGGTGAATTGATAACAAAAATTAGATAGAAAGTCTGTACGTGTAACATTGAAAGGCCCACTCGATTAGGTATAAATTGATTTGACTACAGGTATTTCGTATTTATAAGAATTCGAAAACATGTAAGAATAGTCCGGTGAAAAGAAAGAAACGTGTTATTTTATTTAATTGTAATCGCACTGTCGAGGCTTGGCAAAGCACATGGCTTTTCAGCGCAGTGTGACATGGACTTGTACAGATTTCTCCCCCTTTGTCGGCATATCCCACCTCCGAAGGACCAACCCCGACTACCCCGACGACCCCTCAAAAGCTCCGCGGATTCTGCGAATTCAGGCGCTTCACGTCGGATGGCGCCACGGTTCACTTTTTCGAGCTTTCGCACGAAATTTGCCAAACTCCAAAGTCGGCATGGCAGGGAGCCACCGCTACCGACGGACTTGAATGTTATCGCGCTTCCCGCGGCTTTTGTTCCTTTGTTTCATTTTCGTCAGCGTTACAATCGACTGAGGCGCTGCGCGGACGAATAAGGGAGCGGAAGGGGGGAAAAATAATATTCAGCTGACACGTATAGCGCAACCCCTCTCCCTGGCATAATTTCAGAGCGATCGTATTCGAGTTGCGGTAGGTTGGTAAGCGTGACTGCACGCGATAGGATCGCGATCGCGTCGCCCACGATAAGCCATCCCCCCCCCCCCCCGGCGTGTGGCCGTTTTATTTTCCAGTTTAAAATGTAAAATGACGGGAATTTCATAAATTACGCCGTCGAGCGTTATTTGTACAAAGTAATGCGGCAAGTCCGCGTGGTTTCTCTTTTTCTTCCATCCGTTTATTTCTCTCCTTTCTTCGATGATAACTACGCGAAATCTGGACTTTTTACGTGTATGTTGTTCACAGTTTGTATTCAATGCGGATAACAATTATTGTTCTTTTTTTTTGTGTCTCGTAGGAGATAATTTTCTTAGAAAATTGTGTTATACTTGAATTATTGCGGGTAAAGTTTCGTGTAACGATCGCATTTCTGTATGTTACTTTTAACATAAATTGGCCGATGCTTTATTCTTGTATGATACTTTTTTTTAATTGGTTCGAAAAATAATTTGATTTTTGGAACTGGATGGAAAGTAATACATATTTTTTTTCATTAAACAGAGTATGACGAACCGCGAACAAATGTGAACATTGGTATGGTCGGTTCTTTTTTTATCGCTGTTTCTTGTTGAAATGCGAAACTTCAATCGCTTTTTAGCTTGAGATATAAAGAACTAACACAAGGGTTAAAAGAAAAGGGTTCTTGCAGTGCTGAGTGAAACATACTTTCCTCGTGTGTTTGTAGGTCGATAGCATTTTTAAAATTGAGCTTTAGGTTTTAAATATTTTGCGTTTATTATTATTTTTAGTGGCTTTACGGATAACTATTTGCGAACCGCTGTTTCAATTAAAATAATTGGTTTAGTCGTAAAATAAAACAAGTTTGTGAGATAGTAGCAAACAATGTTAAAGTTTTACGGTGTGTTCATACATATATATGAAAAAAAATATAATTCGTAAAAAGTTCTTCTCAAATAAGCTAAAATATTTGAGAAATAATATAGTCATTTAGATAAGATAAATGTTAAACTGATCATTATATGATGATAATAGCACCTTTTAATATAAATGGAATGCTCCGATTTTTATAATTATTTTCAATTATAAATATTAATTTATTATTTATTTAAGCAAATTTATGTCACAATTTTCTTGTGAGAATTATATGGAATACACGTTAAAGATATTTTGTATGGTAGTGAGTTAAAATTTTTACAAAGCACTTATGTTCGTTCGCATTTATTATATTCAGATGGTGGTTCAATATAAAAAGAGATTTTAATTAAAAACTGTAACACAGGAATGTAAAGTTAATTTATTTTAAAAGAAATTTAATAAAAAGGAAATGCGTATACAAAATAATTTCAAAGCCGATGTTAACATTTAAATGAATTTTTGAAGATATAAAAAAAATTGAGATCATTTTATTGCACAAATATTATTTTGCTTTTATATATAAATTGTAAACATTTTTATACATCAAATTCTATTTTTATATCGTATTTACAATATGTTACTTTTCCAATACAATATTGCAATACTCCAATAAAATTTTCTCAATTCAAGATAGTCGAATAAATTTGATTTCTTACATTAGCCACGATTCAATTAATCATAGAAACGTTATACAGTCAAATTGTAAATTGGAATATAAAATAGAACATTTTAAACATTTTTATGGCAGCAAACTCTATTTTTATATCTCGTTTTACGATATGATATTTTTGCAATGCTTTATAGTGATATTACAATACATTTATAAATTTTTCTGTGATTTACATTGAGAGTCATTATCTAATTTGAACTTTGTATGACAACCTCTTAAAGCAAATTAATACACAGTAAACATAAATAAAAGAAATAAAGCCATTTATCTTACACTATCCTTAATAAAATACCGTTAGGTGCTTTTACTGCGGCTTACAATTTGTTCGCACACAAATGAAACACGCTAAATTGATTCAGTGGTAATTAGGAAGCGTATATAAAAATAAAAGTTGAATCGATTAAAGAGTTCACGTAGTGGAAACAATAACTTCTATTGTTCTCAGCTTCGGTACGGCGACACTCGCGTGAGTTTGCGTACCGTTTACACGCGGTGACACCCCGAAAGCGAATATCATATCGCGTGCGATAACTATCAAGTCAGTTCTTTCGCATTGTCATGGAAAGCTTTCCTACTGCAGGCCATTATAAAATGAAAGCAAAACAGTTGGCAGAAAAAAAAATAGCACCATAAATGAATCCAATAACGAGAATACAAAACTTGACTGTGACCAAATGCGCTTTTGAAATAAAATCCGTCGTCCTCCTTTTCTTGTAAGATATTCATTTTTCGCATTTCAAAGGCCTCGGTGATATTTACAAAATATTTCGCCGGGGATAATCGCGTTCAAATTTTATCGCTGCATTCACTATTTATATTTGCGACCAAATCGCGAGCTTGTTTTTTCTTTTCTTTCTTTTTTTTTTTTTTTTCATTTCGCCAAAATAAATAAAGTTGCTGGTCAACTTCAGTTATAACTCGTGAAATTAAATTACGATTATTATTACACATATTGAAACGATTGACCTTTTTTAATGCGAGAGTGCTTTGATAGCGGCTCGTTTGATAGCATTGATTTTTGATTCGCGAATGAATTTGAATGCTCGCTTACGTTCGCTTAAATTGGTGTTTAAATACAAAACGAAGTGAAAATCTAACCTAATACCGGGGTTACAGTATTAAGGTAGCGTTTAATATCAAAGTAATTCAATCTCATCACATCCGGACTCGGGTCTACTTTCATTCCTTTGATAAACCCAACACGGCAAAACTATTGCGTCCTTTCCCAAATCTCGTGGATTCTCATTTCAAATGCTTCAGCTACGGTGAAATTTCAGTGGAATGTTTATCCTGCGAAACACTTTACACATTTTGAAATTTTTTTGAAAAGGAAGAGGCATTTTATTACATTGAAATTAAAAAGTTCATGCTACATAAATAATTTAATATTAAAAGTAGAAATGTGAACTGTTTAATGTGTTCGCTTAAAAACTGCTCATATTTAAGTTATTTTACATTCTATCAATTACTTTTTTCCTCTTTTTACGTTACTTAAAAAAAAAAAAAAAATAATCTTTTTGTAGTAATTGCTAAAGATGCACAGTTTTGAAAAGAAGCAAAATTCAATTGTTTGAATAATGAAATATAAGCGATATTACGTGTAACATGTATCGGGCAGTAATTGATTTTGTTGTAACGGAAAACCATAGTTTAGAATAGAATAATGAACATTTTGATTGCAGTAATTTTATTACATTTCAACACCGCCATAAATGTAATTTTGGTATCAATAATATTGAAATAAAATAATAATCGAAACATATTTGTTACGAAGGATCATATGAATTTTTTTTTTGCCAGCGCAGTGTAATTACATATTACTCATATTAAATTTTCAATTATCAGCCCCAAAGATAATTAATTAAAACAAATTTCGTATAATTAGTTTTGATTTATATACGTAAATAATTTATTACTTTACGGTTGCTTTTTAAATGATCATTATGTATTAAGTATTAAATGAATAATATATTAAAATTAACAGAAGCGCGACAATATTAAATTAGATACGCGCAATAAATTTTATAATCAAGATGAAACATTATTTTCGTAGCATAATTTTGAAATCAATAACATTGTTTGTCTGCTTCCGTTATATAAATTGCAACACAATGGTACCATTTGCATCAACAGTTATGAAGTTACATGATTTCAAAATTATAATTGTTTCCCTTTAATTACATTTGACAATAGACTCCTGTGTAAAAAGCAATTTAACATTTGTCTTTGGAAAACTTGATTTTGTTCCAAACTTTCCGTATTTGTTGTTCACATTTTCGTTACATTTTTTCGGCAGAAATATAATCAGATTTCGTGTTTAAAGTTTGCGACGGTCTATATTTACTTTGTTCCAAAAGTTGACCGCTTTTACAATTAGATAATAACGGAATTCGATAGAATATTCGACAAATTACTACATATAGCTTCAAGGTTAGACATGTTGGAAAAAGTCATAAAAATAAATGATGCAATGTAGTAAAACTTTAAGGTTAATATAATGAGGAGGTAAAAAATGTTTGAATACACGTACGAAATTTTATTGCTTCTTAATTTGTTTGAAAATTTGCCTGTACTTTATGACGCAGCATCTCGGTTTTACATCCAACCCTCTTCTTGTGACTAATTCACAATTGAGGACAAGTTGCAGACACGATACTTTTTTCCCTAATTGAATGAAAAGCGCTCTCTTCAACGCTGAAATGTCCAATTGGGGTCGGTAAAGAATTGCTTGGCATGCAATCGACCTGTATTGACCGCGAGCCACCGACGTCGCGTCTTATTACAGTGAAATAAAATATTTTGGGCATCTTAGCCCCTTTGGCCAATTTCCGACGACTAAGAGGAATGCAAAATTTACTTGCTCGACGCTAATTCGGACTGAAGGAAAAAGGAAGGAAGGAAGGAAGGAAGGAAGGATGGAAGGAGGGGTGGAGGGGGGAGGGGATGTCGGTCGAATGTTGGGTCGAAGAGCGGTCGGTAGGTCGGAAAAGTAGTGCGTGCTTCACGCGACACGAACACTAACCACGACAGAACGCGAGCAAAAACCCTCGCTAAGTCATTACTATTAATAAGCAGAGACGGAGAGAGCACACCGGAACAGGGCGTGTTATTATTCATAATGATGCGATTCATTTTCCTCAGTGCTCTCCCATCGTCGCCCTTTCAAGACTTCTCTCGTTGTCCGTTTGACTGGCCGTCCTTGTCCCGGGCCAGCACTCGCCACTATCATCACATTAGTATGCAAATATTCACTTTCCCGAATGGCCCAAGGCAGCGATCATCTTACATTGAGGACATAGTTGGCGAACCACACGACCTGCCATAGTGATGTTTTCCCGAAATATAACGTTGCCGGTGTCGGCACCACGAGAACTGCTCATCTCGGCCAACTTTCTGTAACGCAAACAAAATATTTTCTTTGCCTCGGATGTTTATGTTTAAAAAGGATCTCACAAATGTTTCGATTATGTTAAATTGCACGTATTTTATTTTATATACGTGCATACCGTTGTAATGTTATTTAATTATTTTTACACCTAGATAAATATAATCAGTTGAGGATGACAAGATTTCAGTTAATTTTCTCGAGAATTATCGTAAAACAACTATGATCTAGTTGAATTAATTTCTCCTCGTAGTTTAACTAATAAAAATATCATTTAAACCCCGATTTCTGAAAATGTTAAAGTCCTTGTTTTTGTTGTAATCTTTTTCTTGCCTTATAAATTTGGAAATAATATAAATATGCAGAATAAATTTGTAAAAATAACAAATTGAAACATTTGTATGACCAACATTAGTAAATACTGTCGCTCAAATTGGTTTCAATAATCTATACAAATTGATTAAAACATGGTGCAAATAGGACTAACGTTATATTCGTACACTCCTTATATCGACGCGCAAACAAAATCTAACCGAACGAAAGGAATATTAATATCCCGGACAAAATTGCGGATACGTTACAATAAATAAACATAATACTTGCCTTTCATTTGCATTAAAAAAAATAAATAAAAGATTTGACTTTAAAAACAATATCACCGTATTTCGTCCAACAAATGGACGTGTGACAGCGGACTTTATCTCGAAACAACGTGCGTCATCAAATTGAAATTCAATAATTTGATCTCCGTTACAATAAATTCGTACATCAAAGTTTTGACCTGAAATGCTTGTTTTTGAATTTACCACACGCAATTGCTGCAGGTGGAATTACATATACCGCTCCGTGCAGAAATAAAAATTACTTAAATCATGAATTCAATTTGCATACACAGAAATGTTACATTTAACCTGTATTTTACAATTTTCCTTCGGCGTGTCTTAAATATTATTCATATGCAATTTCCATGCAAATTATGTGCTTACATTTTTTAGGATGTTATTAATGTGATAAACGTAATCTCCAGGCAATTAATTTCCAGAACAGTTCCTATACACAATGGATTCAAGACTGTTGCCCTTCTTTAAAGCAATTTTTGCCATAAATATGGTAATTCGTGCGGTACAATTTTTTCGCGATCCAATGCGAAGGTTCGAAAGGAAGGGGGGGGGGGGGAATATATAGTCACTGGCTGTGTCACGAAGCAACGACGCATTCGAATAATAAACCTCGTTCGCGGTGGCCGCCGCTATGATTATAGGCCCCCCTTCCCACTTACGATATTCCATTTGATTAGCATACTTGTTAATTATCGTATACCGGTAAGCACTCGCGGCTGGTTCTCTGCCGTTGTTGCTTTCTGCACTCGCGCATGTGTGGATTTCCATCTCAAACCATAACCACGGGGACACCGTGGATCCTCCGCGTCATTCGATTATATGGACTCATATCAATTCGTTTCGGCGGAATTATTCATGGGAGAGACGGGTGGAACGTCATAATGCCGTTACCTTTTGCAGATTTAAGAAAGGCACGTTTTAAAATCATGAGATTTTTCATCAATTATGTGCACGTACTTTATTATGTTGGATGCGAAAGGTGGAAACAGTTTTTTTTCTTCCATTAAAGTGTTATTAAGATGATTTGGAATTGTAGACGTGACGTTTGGCTTATTTATAAGTGAAACGAACATAAACGATTATTAATTTTTCATTTGAAATTCCTAAACTGTGTAAATATAATTTGACATATATATATACCACTGAAAATTACTGTGTAACGGAATAAAGAAAAGAGTAATGTTATTTTTACTCTTAAAAGTTGCGATATCGTGCGTTATCACCTAAAGCATTTGTCAATAGAAAATTCGTCATTTAAAACAAAACCGTTATTACCGCGGGTAACAAAGTAATGATTGTATCAGCTGGAGAGCACGGTGAAATTGCAATTCAGAATATAGCAAATGCTTAAACAATACGTCCATAATGTTTGAGGCAGGTACTAACTAATTTGCCTCGTATGTTAACAATACTACCAAAGTCAGACGATAAGCGCGGTAATATTTGCTGAACTTTTCTCTCGGCGCGGAGTACGCTCACGTGAAATTATTATAAATAGATTGAGTAAATTTTTTGAATGGAATATGAATTTACGCGAATGAGATTAAATTAATAATCGAAAAAAAAGGCACGTGTCGGATATTGTGTAAATAAACTCTACCTTTTCCTAATTAACTGCAATAAAGGTAAAAAGTTTCAACTGTATTTGCAAGTATGGAGCAATTACTAATTATATTGGCAAATCGTCGGAAGTCATGGTTAATTAATTATTTAATTGTGTACATTAATTAAAGTCACCTGCATTTATTTTTCACTTTAATAATAGTTAATTTAAGAGACTCAATCTGCATATATTACACGAAAATTGCAAACCATTCTTGAAAGAGCCGTCTGAAGTTTCAGCGAAATGAGAATTTATTATTTTTGAACATCAACAAGTATTTAAACAAACACCAATTATCTGTTTTATATAAATATTTATTTGTACATAAACCTAAATAAAAAATATACTTTTGTAAAAGGAAAATTTTTTACTTCTATTAAATAATTATTTCCGAGGTTAATATGCAAACAAATATATATTTAAAAAATAATAATCTGTTCTCTGAGCGTGATTAACTCTATTCGATATAAAGCTTCAACTTCTTTTCGCGAACCATTTGTCACGTCTGCAGATAACACATTGCGTTTATTTGATTCCGCATCATTAATAATGTCCAGCTAAAATATTCAGCAGATCAATTTAAGTAAATTCGATAACGTTGCTAACCGATAAAAAATACATCTCTCGCCTATCTTCATTAACCGCACAAAGTCAAATCGCATATAAACATATCGTTTACGAGTGACTATTCGTCGCAGTGCAAGAAAGCCGCATTCTCATTATGCAAGATGTCTTGTTGTTCAAAGTTTGTCGTCTAGATGATAAATGTTCCTTTAAGCGTCACTTTAAAATTTCAAACCCTGATTCCGCAACATTAAATGTTCACCTGTGACACTAACAGTTCCGTTTCGCACACCCTCCTTCAACTCGCCCCAAGTTGGTCAGGCGCATCGCTCACGAACTTTCCTGTACACGGCATTGTCTTGCTTTATGGAACCGCATTCTTCTTCCAACTTGTCTTTTACATTCAAAAGAGCCAAATATGAGCAGCACTGCAGCGACCAGTCCTCGTTTCGTACGTAATTGCCGGTAATTACAGCCCGCGTTTAAATTTTCGGCCGAACGAAGCTACGAGTTATAATGAATTGTTACTAGCTTTTTTATGCGCACGTGTCATGTCGTTTTAAAAAGACGACGGCACGATTAATTACCGCGGAACGGGAAACGGTTAACGCAAAGTATATGCTTCTCGGTCGAATTGTTAAAATTCGCCGTTTTGATTTGACTTTGCTCCCGCTCAGTTTGGAATGATTCAGAAGTTAATTTCGAGATTAATCACGTTTTCATTTAAATGTAAATTCTAACGGAAGTACACGGAGAAAAATCTTGTATTACTATTTGCAACGTTTATTATGAAAGCTATGACAAAACTGGCTACATTTCTATATTTGATATAAAAGTTGTGAATTTAGCACATACACGGAAAAAAAAGTTTCAAGAGCACACCTAAATGTTTATATGCACTATATAAACAGTATGGTAATATTCGGAACACCTAAATCAGTATAGATACCGCAACCAGACTCGTTTAATAGATTTCATTTG
>JABFPN010005634.1:0-12801 GCA_022817305.1 Leptoteleia sp. ZL-2020
AGCCATAATTTTATAATTATGCTTGCAATATAGAGTTGGTAAAGTAAGCATAATTTATATTTAAATACGGCTATAATTTCACAACTAAACTCATATAGGTGAAATTCAAATACCATTTTTTTGCGTGTGTATGTTGTATTAATCAAAAGCAGAATTTGTCATCTCTTGACCTTACATTAAATGCAATCTTCCTTAAATGAAAACTTTTGCATTTTGTAGAAACAAATAGGTTCTAAACTTCTTTTTTCATTAAAATTCTTTTATGTTTTAACTGTATACCATTATATATATTTTAACGAAATACGCGGCACAAAACATTTTTCGTAATATAAAACAGTTCATAATTCGATTACCAAATAGTTGGGATTGTGGTTTCCAAATTCACCTTACATAACTTTACATTAATTGTTTAATTAATAAATATAATATATTAATTTCTATATGATTTTGTCAAAAATTTTAAAACTCAAATCATTTGAATTAAACGAAATTCTTTTAACTTTATTTTTATACTTATGATAATTGAAAGTTGTTATCAACATAGGATCAGATTACAGCCTGATTTTAATTTCTTAAATATTTTACATGTTAAATTAAAATAATAATCAAAGTAGATTAAGGAAATCGCATTTTATATAATAAAATTAAATTAATTATGTTGGTTCCTATTTTCTTACCTTCGCCGAGTTACATAATATAATTAATATGATATTAAGGTGTTCTTTTTTGTTCGC
Organism: Leptoteleia sp. ZL-2020; assembly: GCA_022817305.1. Classification (NCBI taxonomy): domain Eukaryota; kingdom Metazoa; phylum Arthropoda; class Insecta; order Hymenoptera; family Scelionidae; genus Leptoteleia; species Leptoteleia sp. ZL-2020. The sequence goes on from JABFPN010005634.1 coordinate 735, forward strand.
AGGTTTCGTAAAGGATTTTTGCGATGCTTTATTTGTTTACCGTGTGTTCGGAGGTACCTTCGAACGATAAACAATAGAGCAGAGACGATGACGTCTCGGCGGAATCCGTACATAACAAGTAGATCTTCACGCAACGGTATGTCTACGTCTATGGATATTATTCCTACGACAAATTCTACGACACCTAGAAGCGAATCGAGTTTCGAACTCGAAACAATGATTGACAAACAACCGATACAAACAGACGCATCTAACTCATAGATAAAAGATGATCATAAATGTGAAATTAGATTAGCCATACCTTATGTGTACTCATAATGAAACAAATATTTCGTTATTAATCGAATTGATGAGATTATATTGAGATTATATTAATTTTATATTTATAATTATATAATCTTAGTCGTGTATACGTACAGTGCATAAGTAGTGTAATACTTTTTCATAACAGAATTTTTAAATTTTCAAACTGAGAATATTATTTCTATTTATAACGCAGAATTAATTTATAAATTTAAAACTTGAATTAAGTTGAAGTAATGTATTTTTGCATGGAGAAAAAAATTATTTCAAAATTATCAAATGTAATTAAAGAAAATAGTATTAGTTGCAAAGTATATGAAAATTTAAAATATTTCATGTGCAGATTTAGAAAATATATGGTACTACTTTACACAAATATATGCAACACTTTACATGTAGTATCACTTTCCTTAACTATATACAACAAAATTAACATATTTTTTTCTCAATGCGATACTACATATGAAATATACATCTATAATATTTTATAAATTTCCATATGGAAAAGAAATGTATCTTCACATTTCTTTAGTTCGTTTTCATTAACTTATACTGAAAAGAAGAATATACAAATTATGAGTTTATCTTTTTTTATACACAGAGAAAACAATAGAATTAAAGTTCCTATATATTGCTGTTACACTTCGAAAGAAGTTTTCATTATACTAGTCTTCATATCACGAGTTTAATCAATAAGAAGAATATTGCTAGAAAAAATTACTGTACAATATACCACAAAAGTTAATGTGTTCTTTTTGTTAAAAGAACGTTAAAGAATACTATACTAACTTGACATCGAACTGGCGCCACACAAGAACTGACTACAAAGGCATAAGTTTATGTATTTACAGTTCGAAAGAAAATAATGCGTCATTTTGAAAGTTGGTAATTTTGACGTCGACATTTGCTGTGAAAATTACATATCGCTATTTTATTTGTTAATGATTACTAGAAAAAAATTGATGACTTTATTATCAATATGTAATGTTTTCAATATAAATATTTATAATTATCATAGTATTTTATTATGTTACAAATTTATTATTATTATGATTATTATTATTATTATTATTATTGTTAAAATAATAGTTATTGTTTTGGTCAAAGATGAGTAGAGCAAAGGAATTAAACTGAAATATATTTGTATTTTTGATAGGATTGTTTTGATATTACATATAAATATATTTAAAATATTAAATATGGTCAAACGAAGTGAAGTTGGATATGACAGAAGTGAAGACATATTAGTATTACCACAGTATGTATTAACCACATCTGCATTTAATAGAAAACAGAAGAAATTAAATATTATAAAATTGACCAAAGTCACCTCGTTTGATAGTATATTAGTTTGATTGAAATAGATCTGTTTGAATTAATCAGAACCAGAGATACATATTACTGCCCAGGTAGGAATTGCCGACATTCTGACGACTTTGACAATCGAACCAAAGTTGAGTCAACGTTGTATGCCAATAGTCGACAGCCAACCTCGGCCCAACACCAATTCTATAGGTATGTCAAGGTTGAACCAATGTTTGAGTACGACTGTCGACTGCCATGCATGGACCAACGTTGAATTAATATTGGTAGTACATTGTATTAAAATTAATAAAATTTAAGGTCATCGTTAACTTTACTGTTTTATATTGAATTGCAGCCACAACGGTCCATGCCATGCATGGACCAACGTTGAATTAACATTGGCAGACGACTGTATAGTAAAAGACGTATTACAGTTTTTAACTGACGAGATAATTACGATATGAGAGAAATAAATAAATAAATAGATTCAAAAAGAAAGACAATAAACAAACAACAAAATTTGTATAGAATAATTATAGAAACGCCACTGATATTACCTTTCTTATTCTTAATTCTTGTTTAATATTTTTATAATATTCTCACTGATGAGTACTTGAATATATTGAAATAAATTCTTTGATTAGAATTTCATTTATAATGACTTTGACCGAAAAGTTCATTAAATGTTTAACTATCTAACAAATTTAATGTTTAATAAAAAACGTTTAAATTTATTTAATCAAATATTAAAGTGATTTATAAAATAATAGTTCAGAAACAATCAGGATTTCAATTTGCATGAATGCAAAATAAGGAATTTTATTAATTAAAAAAAAAACAATAACAACTTCATTTATCTTAGGTATTTATTTAAATAACAATATGTATTTATGGGTAACAGGTCGTGTGATTCAGGAGGTAACGTACTGAACTTTTAAAGGATCAGTTTGGAGTTCAATTCTTGGTAGACGTGGACAATGGATTTTTTCACACACAAAAATTAGGTATTAAATTTATAAACATAACAAATATAAATTACATGCAAGTAATATTCTTTAATGTAAACATTTTATATAAATCTGTAATAGGTGTACAACGTTGGCCCAAGGATGGTGGAAGATTGATGACCAGGTTTCAATCGTCATTTCACTGTCGGTATGAAATATTAACTCAATATAATTTATTTTTGATTTGATATTACAAAAAATAAATTAAATGAAAAATTAAGTATGATTTGAAATTTTAATATTAAAAAAATCATTTTCTTTCGCTAAATTGCCAGTAAGAAACTAAAAGAAATGAAAGAATGAATTTTTTTCTTTCGTTAGTTCAATGGTACAGATTTTCTAATAACTGGGGTAGGTTTACGAATCAGCTATTGTCTCGAGCCACTCCAACTATTCCATATTTTCTAATCTTTCCTTGAATATGAAATATCTTATTTAAAATTCCTTGAGTGAATATCTCGAAAAAATGAATTCTTATAAGAAAATTATTAAAACAAAAATGATATCTTTTAATCATATAATGTAGTAATGATTTTTCTTATTCTTATATTACGAGTAACATTGAGATCATTTAGATTTAAAAATTCTCATCAAATTAATTAAAATTTCATTTCTACTGAAAATACTACAAAGAAGTTTTTTTAATTTAAGTGTATCCAATCCAATCCGAGTTAATATGCCGTAGTTAGAAAATGATCAAAATTTTTGAATTCATGGCAAATTTATGTCAGCAGATGTTGCGACATTCTGAGATACATTAAAAATTATGTATAATAAATATTATTGTATAAACATATTAAACAATAAAGTCATTGTAGGACAGATTTTCATATAATTTATGAGGGGAGGGAGTTTAAAAATATGTATCAATAAAACAATAAATTTTTCTCAACGCACGAGTTTTGCAACTTCCCGGACAAATTTGTTCCGGTCTGGAGCCATGATAGCCAAAGTTTATAGAAACCCTTTGAACAAACGATTCATCAACTTGGGACCTTACACTGAGAGAAAATCTATACTAAATTATAGTACTGTTGATATTATAAAATTTAAACGCGCTATTATTTATTTTAAACGCAGGACAATGACAGCTTATGATCCTATTGGCGACATTAATGTTACTTTTTAATATTTGTATATTAATTAATATTATATAATAAAGTTAGTGTATTAAACATAGCTCATATAATAAATGTCATTAAAAATGCAAAAACTTAAATAATTAATACCATTTTATAATTTTGTCTTACATTAAAATTGCGTTATTATAATAAATGCATAAAACTATAATACTTCCTATTTCATCCAAAATTTTATTTTTTTATAACTCTTTTGACACACAATTTCATATTATGAAAAATAATATTAATGAAGTATAGTTCATTGTACATGCTGTATAAAATACTTACATATTTTATTCTGATAAGTTGAAATATCTTCTTTTTTTTCCTTTGACCGTCTTTCGTAAAAAATATGCTTTTAACTAAAAGCATTGTTGAAAGTAATGTATGAATTAAATTCAGTAACGCAACAAATGCGATATGAAAAATTTTTAAAATAGTATCAGTTTGTGAATTTTTCAAATATTATACGTACAATAGTTGGAAATTATGCGTACTTCGTAAGATTTTTAAAATTTGAATTCAAAGTAGCGTTGATATTTGCATTACTTGATATGCACATTACGAAATGGTTACCAGGTTGAATTTTGTGCATTACCTTTATATATGTATCACATCCTCGTTTTCTTCTGCATTGTCCAGTTTTGTGGTAACGAGACCAAAGTTTCCTGATAACCGCAGCATTAAGTTGCATTCGACATACTTCTGTATATCAAATGATATACTTTACTTTAAATAAAATTGTTCTTGAAATAAATCGATTGTTCTGATATCATTTTTATTATGGTATAATATAATAAAAGTTTTTTTACATCAAAAACATAAACAAACATTGTTAGTAACACGTGTAAGGTCGCATTAACATAATAAAAACAATAACAATTTTCTAATAAACGTATAGAATAAAATTTAAAATTTAAAAATTAAAAAAATAAATTTGCTTTTAATAAATAAAAAAAAAATAATATAAAATGAGGAAGTATAGTTATTGTTATAAATGTATATATTTTTTAATTTTAGTAGCGTTTAAAATTATTGTAATAGGGTTTATTATATTAAATAATATATACTTATAGGTAGGATGTCGGCAACTATTATTGATATGGGCCAGAGATTAAATCAATTATAACTTGTTATACTGGTACGTATTGCATTGTTAAATGTTCTTTACCTTATAAATCCTAAATATAAAACGTTTCAGACTTTATATGCATAATTATATTTGGCTTGAAATCAGGTCACCAATGTAAATTGAAAAGTTTCTTGTCATCACTAGATAAATAAAGTCATTTTATATTTTCTGTTTAGAGGTTAAACTTTTCTAAAGTCTGGTATTGTTATAATAAAATAAACTTTTTTATTTCAAATATTCGCTTTCTTTTGTAATTTAGTATTACTTTCTTTTTTGTTTTGACAAAAAAATGAAATTAAACTAAACTGTTGGAAATCGTGCACGATACATATTTATAACGAAATTTAAACTTAATATTACTAAAAAAACTATGGAGCTTTCATTAATTTTATTAAGTAGATAAAAATTTTGCTCTAAGTTCGATCCTTTTGAACGTTTAATTAAATTAAAAACTATAGATTCTTAATAGAACTAACCTTTAATTACCTTAATAGACTGATAGAGCAAATTATGCAATTAGTTTAATTTTTTACTGTTTGAATATGAATATTAAAAATTATAAATTATACTTTTACAAATATATTTGAAATAGCCCACGTTATCTTTTTTTTTACTCTTATACGATCCATTAAATACAGTATCTAAAGAACCAGCTTGCGATTCAAAAGACTTGTACCGATATTCTTTTAAAAACGTTTATACATGATATTTCAGACCAACATACAACTAAATTAATTTCATTTATTTTATTAACTTTTAATCATTTTAATAAAACGTTATTTCTATAAAACAAACGCTGAAATATTTTGAAAATTGCAATCAATTTCAAATTATTATTGTAAAATACTTCCCCTAGTTATTAATTGTACAAAAATAACTTAAAATTATATATTTAAAAATCAATACTCAGTTTTAATGAAAGACATATCTGAAATGAATCGATAAAAAATTAAATTGAAATAATTAGTTTGTAGATATGCTTCACCTTTTTTGAAAACAATTAAATCCTTGAAAATAGAGCCGAAGACATTTTAACGAATCTCTTTTTGTATGTTATTCTGTAACCGTTCCTCTTTTAAATAATTACATTTAATCGATTTACATTCATTTGCAGTGAAAAAAGGGAGCAACCAAATGAAAGCAAAAACTATATTTATTTGATACACTTTAATTTAATTTATAATAAGATTCGTTAAAGAAAGAAAAAAAAGATTGAAATAGAATGAAAGATTATAAAATTGAATCTCCTTCGTCACTTGTAAAATAAAGTAACATGTAGCTGGCACCTGAATTTTTAAAGAGAACCGTCTACCCGTCACGAGAGGTGCGTAACGTTAAGCTGAAGCAAGAACGAAACTGTTTCGTGTGCCATTGTTTCTGGCAAGTCAAATTTGCGGAAACTAAAGAGGAAAATTAAATTATACATTTCGCCGTATGTAGTAATTCTGTTTCATTCTCAACTGCATCGGTTGAATACGCGATTATACTTTTTGATAAAATAACTTTACATCGATTCATTTTAGATTTGTCACAAAAACTAATTTCTGCTTCAACGTTATGACTTGTGAAGATTAGTTGCAGATACGTTGATTTTATAAGAAATAATTCTTGAAACATTTGCAATTTATTAATAACAATTACTTAATAAAAATGTTACTATTAAAATATATTGATATCGTTAAGTACACTAATTATATTAAATTTATTTTAAAATATGTACAGCGATTAAATAATTAAAACAATTGTATTAATACGATTTTGTGATACGTTTGTTTTAGCAGTAGATCTCGTGTGAAAAATTCCATCATCACGAACAAAGACTTAAACGTTTTACAAATTTGCATCAATCGAAATAATTGTACAACATTAGAGAAGGGTGCAAATAAATCTGATTCAAATTATTCTTAAATATATATTTCAATGTCGTCATTTGTATAAAAGATATTGTTGCCGCGAGATAATTACTATCTGGAAATAATATGAAATATATCTGGCGACAACTGTGAAAAGAATCGGACCATTTCTAGATTACCACTAGATTCTTGCCGGTTTTTTTTCCAGATTTATCTTCGGACCTAGTCTATATTATTTTCAGACTCTTGTTTCTCCATAATTATGTCTATAATTTAAAGCGTTTATTCGCAATTTAGTGAAATACTTTTTATCGCAATATTTTTTGCACCCATTTCTCAGCAACTACGTTTACAAATTTTATAAAGTATTAGCACTAGGTAATTATTTATTTTTAAACATACGTCAATGCTAAGGGACCATGGGACAGTTTGAAACTATTGAAGGAGTTGTTAGCGTATAATTTTTGAAATCATATTGCCAATCGCAAAATATGAATTACAGCAATGACTTCAGATTGTCGTTTTACATCGCTTAAAATATGAGATTTACTGTGCGAACATATCTTTTATCTCATTGACTTATATGTTCCTAGTAGCATATCTTTTTAACATATATATCAATATATTGATGATTTTATATGCAATGTATTTTTTTCGGTAACATTGCAAAGATTCTCTATTTTCAAAGACATTTCTTTACAAGATTTTTATACAAATATTTTTGTAATCAAGTTTATTACAATAATTCCTTAATAACACATTTATTTATTTCAAGATAATTTCCGGTTGATAAAGGATCATAATTCACGTGTTTCTATGACAAACATAAAAATGTCAATTGAAAAATAAAGCACATAATAAAATCAATGTAAATAACAGTAGTGAATCGAAAATGTCAACACGTACGATTGCTTTGATATCTCAATTCCATATTTCACACAAATGCTGATTATAGTTATTTCCCAAGGGTGAAAATTTTAAGATTGAAAAGGAACATACAAGTTTCGTGAAGCTATAATTCATCATTTGATAATATGTACATTGAAAGAAGTCATTTCATATTTAATGATAATTATGTTGCGGTACAAATTCAGTTGCAAGTACTAATATTTAAGTACAAGAAATATATAAATTAAACTCGTATATTTTTTATTAAAATAAAGTACTATTAAGGGAATATTTAAATTAGGTAAAATTGACGTTGGAAAACAGCTTTTGTTAAAGCTGAAGATTAAAATTGTTAAATTATTTATTTAATTTATTTAAAATATTTCAAAAGTTGAAGATTTAAATATTCCTGAAAATTTACTTTGTTAATATCTCAGATAAATTTATATGAAAACGAAATTCTTACAAAATATCCTAATTTTGTTTGAATATTAGCGTTATAATGTGATGTATATAAACTGTAAATAGAGAAAAGCGTAATAAGAAATCGTTCATGAATCATATTTTAAACAGTCGTTTATCATATAAGTCATAACAAACATGTTGGTTATAAACAGCAGGACTGCTTTCAAATTGTAATTTATATTATAAATATAAATACAAATTTATAAATAATATATTTTAACAAATGTGTTCAAATATGATTTACGCTTTTGAAGTGTAAATTATAATTGTTTTCAAATTTATGCAATAATTAGTAAGTTTGCAATCTCGGTTGTAAAAGTGAAGTTTGTAATGTTAATCAATATTAAAATAATTATAAATTTTGAATTTGTGTCATGTACATCAATTGCTTTATTAATTTAAAATAATTATTATTTGTATATTTTTGTATTTTAAAATAATTGAAAAGCAATATTAAAACGAACAGACTTCGTGTAGATTGTAATCTGCGTACCAATTTTTATTATGCATAAAATAATGTGGCAACTTACCCATACATCATCGTAATATAACTTTCCTGTAAATTTGCTGTTGTTGGAACTATGTAAAATTTTCAAGAAGATCTTGGGGAAACGTTACAGTTCTTTTCAAGTAGTTTCATTTTAATATGACGGGAACATATTTAATATTCGAATAAATTATATAACAAATAAAAATAAAGTTGAGCTAATAAATCCTAATTTTTGATATTTGGTTAAAATTATAATTTTAAAAAATATGTTGTTTTTAAATTAATAATTATTCCATAGATGTTTTATGAATATTGTCTTCAATATTCTGAATACAAAATTAGAATAATTTAAAAAATGCTTGTACGGCTGTGGATGCAAAGTAAATAAGTTCTAGATTAATAACGATACATTTCAAAAAAAAAAAACTGAAAAGGTCAATGTACACGTTCATCGAATTAATTATTATTATTAAATGTACATGTGTACTTCAGTATTAAAATTTCTGAAAAGACAGTGTTTTAATCAACCAAACTTGATTATCTTGGACTAAATTGCGTAATTGGATTCAAACTCAATTGACCAATAAATTGTTTAGTTGAATTTAACTAAATAATTTGGTTATCTAAATTTGTTTGTAATGTAAATGTTTTAGTAGCGAACGAAGTAAATGACAAACATTTTGGTAAATGAACTCTATTTTTGGTCATTTCAAATAAATTAATTCAACCAAACGATTTAGTTGTTTGAAGCTATTTTCTCTTCGTGTTTATGTTAACATTTTTTTATGTACAAAAACTATAACATTAATTAATAACCATCATTGCATGTAATAAATTGAGCGAAAATATTACTATACTGTTTCATTAAAAAATAATATTAAATTTGTTCGCGCGAAATTGTTACATTTTATAACAATGAAGTTTATTAAATACGTTATTTTTTATGACACAGTATAGTTGAATTTTTTGTGTATTCTATATTAAATATTAATATCAAATTGTAAATGTAATAACATAAACAAAATTTATGAAATGATATAGTGATGTTTCATTCACCTTTTATTGCGCATTTAAAATAAAGTTATTTAACTTTTAATGTATGTAAATAAATAATATAAATAATTAGATTTAACTTATATTACCGTTTTAATAGTTACATTTTTATAACTATAATGTTAATATTTCAATAAGAGGTCAGTTTATAGTATACAGAAAATAAATACGATAAAATTCAATTTTACCATTTAAAGAAATTAATAGTAATATTGCAATGATTCAAAAAATATTGAAAAAGATACTTTCGAACAAATCTTCGTTTTTTTTTAATTCATAAAATTATTCAATAATTATATAAAATCTACTATGTGTCATGCTGAGTTTGCTGCCGAATACTATATGACTATTATTTATTTTATGACTGTCTATATATTCTGCTCATGTTGGTTTATATGTTCCTATTTTATTACTCTTAGAAATAAATATTTATTTAAAAGAAGTAGATATATTAAAGATGGTAATTTTAAAAATTTACAATTTCATATTAAAATTTTAAGATTTTCTCGAAACAAAATTTATGTATTTAATTAATGTCTGTTTAACACTTATAAGTATTTGAACAGTTTTGCTTTATCATTACATAAATGTACAAAACGTTAATGTATACTTTTATTTATGAAATATTTTATTCAGTATACATTATAAATAAAAGCAGATTTTATGTTTGTTAAGTTTATATTACACAAAATACAAAATACGATATTGTAAATTATATTTAAATAAATTATTTATTTATTCATATAAATGTTTATACCACGATTTTTCATTATTGTATCTATGCTTTCATGTATATTGTAAAATCAAAGGCATTAAAATAACAGAATAATTATGTAAAAAATACTTTATTATAAAAAACTTCTTAAAACAACAAAAATACAAAACTAAATATTATCAACATTCTTCTTGAGCTGGTCCAATTCATTAATTATTGCTTGTGGCAAATCATCACCGACTTGTGAATCAAGGTAATCCCTCAATTCTTCAACTTCCTTCTTCCAAAAATCTTTCGGGACGTAAAACAAATTTTGCATGTCCACTTGTTGTTGTAAACCTTCCAAGTTCAACGAGTTTTGTTTCGGCAGTAAACCAATTGGTGAATCGATAGCTATATCTTCGCCATCTATTCTACGCAAAATCCAGTCAAGAACGCGACAATTTTCTCCAAATCCAGGCCACAAAAATTTCCCATCGGCACTTTTCCTGAACCAATTAACATGGAAAATAGTGGGCAATTTGGCGTTGGGGATTTTTTCCATGTTTAACCAATGTTGAAGATAATGTCCAAAATTATATCCAAAGAATGGTCTCATTGCAAATGGATCATTCATGATCACTTTTCCCTGGACACAATAAAAAATATTTAATAAATAATATTTCAAACTAAAAATATTTGTACTCATTTAAGGCGAATTAATTAAAGGTAAATTTTTTGATATTTGACAAGTTTAACAATTATAGGAACACATTACACGAAGGGAAAAGATTATAATTTATAATGTGTTAAAACCTTTGAATCTGTTATTAACTGAATAGTAATGTTTTACATTTTTCAATACATTGACAATTTCCTAACTTATTGGTAAGTTTTAATATTAATTTTTCTCCCCGTATAACACTTATTATTTTCATAGAAATTATCTTTTATAAATAATTAAAACTTACTTTGTGTTCAGCAGCTGCAGTTGCTTCTGATCTCATAGAAGCACCAATAAAGACACCATGTTGCCAATTTCTGGCTTCATAAATCAGCGGTACACCTTCTGGTCTGCGGCCGCCAAACAAAATTGCATCGATAGGAACACCTTCTGGATCTTCCCAGCATGGATCAAGAATTGGACACTGTGCAACCGGAGTGCAGAACCTAGAATTTGGATGTGCCGCTGTTGTTTTCGATCCTTTAACCCACGGCTTGTTATGCCAATCTGTAATCTAATAAATAGAAATTCAACTCGGTTATTCAAACTATTCATAAAATATTCATAAAATGATATAATGTGTTAGAAAAGTAAATCGTCATTCACCTGAACATCGTCCTTAATTTCTTTTTCCATTCCTTCCCAGAAAACACCACCATCACTAGTTTTTGCTACATTAGTGAACATGGTATTAGAAAAAATCATTCGCATCGCATTAGGATTAGTTGCGAAACTGGTTCCAGGAGCAACTCCGAAAAATCCATTTTCAGGATTAATTGCACGAAGACGGCCTTGTTTATCAAACTTCATCCATGCAATGTCATCGCCTACGCATTCAACTTTATATCCAGGAAGAGTAGGTTGCAGCATAGCTAAATTGGTTTTGCCGCAAGCACTGGGGAATGCAGCTGCAATATATCTTTTCTTTCCTTGAGGATTTGTAATTCCTAATATCTGTAAAAAATTTTATGTTAAATTCATTCTTAAAAAATAATACTTAACATTTTTTTTTTTTTTTTTTTTTTTTTTTTT
>JABFPN010005635.1:0-12800 GCA_022817305.1 Leptoteleia sp. ZL-2020
AATTACTTTTTACGTATTGCAACAGTGCTCAGAGAGCTATCTTTTGGAAATAGATTTGAAACAAACATCTAAATAGTTGATGAAACCATTTCCAAAAGTTAGCTCTCGGGAAAAATTTGCAATACGTAAAAACTAATTTAAAACATTCTAAACTTGTTTAACTGTGAACGTACGTTGCGTTTTTCTTAAATGAACTTTTATTTTACAATATATTTAAAGATATGTATTATTTTTGAGGTTATTCTCATTTTAAGTTGGCCAACGAGTGACATTTCACCTTAACGAGTAATAAAAAATGTTACGTAACTTAGTTCTGTATAATTTGAACGATAAATAGTTTACAAAAATAAACATACGCAAACTTTTTGAGCAATGTTTAAATTACCAGAACAACGCAAAAAATGGTATCACAGTTACTGAAACAAAAGGTCGACCCATTTTCAAACAAATTCCGTCATTCATTTAACTTTGACTTGATCAATAAAATATATTCAAGTATATATTATAATCTTACACCACCTGGCGCAGTTCAAAACGATTATTCTGACAAAAGGCAGGAATAGAAAACAAATACACTTTTATTTCCATGTCAACGTTACTTCAATTCCGTCTAATTGAATGAATATAAAAATCCATTGATCACAATTCAAAAACGCTACATCACACGCAGAAAACCTGAAAATACCATTGACAACTCCAGAAACCACATCCATCTGGAATCGCCGAACACACTTTCTCTAAAATTACCGGCGAATACATTGAGAAAAGAATTACATGAAAAAGTCCCAATTCAATACTAATTCAATATCCTTTGTCGAATCTAAGTAAAAGTAACCAACAACAAGAAATAAAATGTCAACACAAATGTCCTTTCCAAAAACGCAATATTTAGTGATCAACTAAGCACCAATCACTTTTACTTAGAAATTCATACACTCAGAGAAATATGACAGAAAAAATAACTGTTTTTAAATGTCTTTCAGATGTACATCCGTCTTTCCGTAAAAATTACTGTTTTTTAAAAGCAAAGAAACTAGTACATCTGAAACACAGTTAAAAACAGTAATTTTTTCCTACATAATCTTCCCAGTGTAGAACTCCTGCGACATTGCACATTGAATTCTTATATCCGCAAGGATTCAATGTGGAAAGCGAAGAAATGTTAACGATATCAATATTAGATTAGTATCTTTGTGGTTGATTTTCAGGTAAACGTTTGCTCTGAACTGTACATAACACAGTCTGCGAATCGGTAACGAAAAGTGAACTGAAACGGTGGATCAGCGACCGTGTTTGGTGAGCTCGAGGGGTTGCTGATCCGTCCAGTGTTCCCTCCAGGCTGACGCGGGCGTCGGCGAGGACGCCAACTCCTGGTCGGAATCCTGTACATCGATCTCCTCGTCCTCCTCGTCAGTCCGCCTGGCGTCCGGACTGGAATGGTGCAATTGACGTTCGGATTCGGGACTGGCCGAGGACGCCGGCTTGGGCGACGAATTTCCGACCAGCTGGCTGATCATCCGGAAGGCGCTGGGCTTCCGCTCGACGTTTTGCCGGCCGATTCCCGCGGCGTTGGTCTTGCCGGAGTCTACGCCCACGGCGCGGAACGCGCTATTTTCGCCGCCCATCGCGCCGATGGAGCAGCTCACTGTGCGCCCGATATCCAAAGAAACGGAGTGCTGCGGCGCCACCGGCGCTTGCTGGGGTGCCGGTGGCGGCGGCGGTGGCGGCGGCGAACGTTTTAAAAGGTTCATGCGTTGGTGACGCCGCCACTTTGCCCGTCTGTTGGAAAACCAAACCTAAGAGTCACGAGTTGGGTCGTTAGAAAGCTTGCGACGCTTACATGTGACAGCCAAATTTTTTTAAAACAAGCTGTACGTGGCAGGAACCTACCTGGACTCGCGCCTCCGATAACGAGGTCTTCGAGGCGAGACGCTCTCGCGTGGACACGCAAGGGTAGTGCGACCGTTCGAACTCCTTCTCTAATTCCTCTAACTGTTCGGGACTGAAGGTTGTGCGATTTCTTCGAAATTTCGGCTGCTCCGAACCGTCTAAACTACCGTCGTCACCTTCACCGTCCACGGGAGAACGGGAGAAATCTGCGGAAGAAAATACAGTATTTTTATGTAAATTTCGTGCGTCAAATGCCTTATAACGATAATAGAAATAATGGAAATCTGATAAATAACTTGTAGATACCACTAAGATTATGGTCAATTTACGATGATAATTAGAGATAACAGTTAAAATAAAAATGTCTAATTTTGATGACCAGGGGAATTAATTGATTTTAGCTTGAACTATAACAGTTTATATAAATAAACAGAATATTTTGCATTAGACAAAGCAAGAGTCGAATGCATCGAAAACTATAAAGTTAATTTTTCTACCAAAGGTATATAATTAAATATTGAATGGAATTCATGATTACAGATTTGTGTTATTACTAACGTCTGGATAGAAATTGCGATCATTTTCTGATCGTTTCCTGAATTTACTCTGAATGGGTGCAATTATAAACTAATTTTCTTGTAAAGTTTTACTCTTTTCCTTCATTAAGAACTGGATAAGAATTTTGCCGATTTTGTTGAAGAAAGATTAAAAAGTGAATATGGAACTGACGTATGACATGTAATATTAATGTTGAAAGTTGTAAGAGTACAAGATAATCTGTCAAGACTAAATAATTATTAATAAAATTAATAATTATTAAAAATAAGACTAATTAAATTTATTAAATTTCAATGAGTTTGACTTATTTAAATATTTCATTAAAAGTTTTATTTATTTCAAATTTGCTATCCCAATTTTCAAAGTTAAAAACTTAATTAATGGTAGTGATCCATTATAAATTTAACACTTTGTTTACACTATTAGTAATACCATTGTAAAGTATAACTACATTGACGAAGATATATCACAAAGAAACTTTGGTATTTAATATAATAATACTAAAAGTTTTAATGAATCAATTTTGATGTGATTATTTTACAAACAACAAACCCATTATTTTATAAAATGTTATCAAATACATATATTAATTTATACAAATTATTAGATTAGAATTAGAGTTATTAAATTGAAAAATAAATATTTTTAAGTTATATATTTAAATTTATTTTTAATTGCATTAGTAGAAATAAATGATTATAAGAAAATTACTAATAGATTTTGATATAATAGTTTCGTCTATCTGTTTCTTTTTTAAGTAGATATTAACATCGAAGTAAAACTTGAAAATAAGATACTTGTAATGCGGAAGCGACTGAAAAATCCATTGGCACCTAGTCACCGTTGAACATGAACAAGCAAGGGAATCTGATTATGGTCTAATGAAACAAATCAAGCAACCTTATTACAGCTTTAACGAAGCCCTATTTTAATTTATGTTTAACAAAGGGGCAGCAATCTAAGAAATTTCGAAAAATTGTATTTAAATACTTTCAGTTATTATGGAAATTTATCGGTAAATTTTAATATTAATCGATAAAGATATGTTCATAGATTTAACAATATTATATGTAGTAATACGTAATAATTTCATGGTTATTTTTATGAGTTGAATTATGTCTTATTTTCACGACAAAATTTGTAAGTTATTGAATATATTTCCCCTATGTGTAAAAACCAACATTGTTGTTGCTTCAATTTAGATAATCTGAAACAATAAGGAATTTCGTAAACATTGATTTTATAAAAATCTTATCAAAAACGATCATTGCATTCTATAAAAGGTAATTTGAACTGATTAAGTAAAACGTACGATGCAACAAAAATGTTGAAAAGTTAATGTAAGACCATTAAAGTCAATTATACGATCTCACAGAAATGTTACAGGTAATATGTATAACCAATAAAACGAAAATAAAATCGCAGGAACACTTTAACTGCGGATACTTTTAAGTTAAAATTAAATTCATTGAATATTTAAGCTTATTCTAAATGACGTTTGATTTAACGACTAATTTTGACATTAAATTGTAAATTTAAATTGAGCATCACATACTGCAATATTATCCAAGTAACAGTTACCAATATGAAAATACATTCCTCATAAATGTGAAAAAATGCGAATAAAAATGTACGGTTCAGGAATGTAAAAAAACGTAGAACAGAATATTTTAAACAGAAAGTGAGTTAGTTTTTATAACGTGTGTAAAAGTTTACATAATAAAATTTTTTTTAATTGTTATAAATGGAAAAATTTGCATCATAAAGTTACATGAAATGTGATTTTTTTACCGAAATACTTTTTTAATTTTAGTTGTTTTAATATAGAATTTTATTATGTAATTTTAGCTTATATATATAATATTTAGTTTCCACATAAACATACAGAAATTTGTAATATACTTTATAATATAATTCGTTGCTCATTAATATATTAATTATGTGTTAAAATAACAATTTTTCCTAAAAAAATATATTATCCATCATTCGTGCATAATATACCTAAAACAAGTTGTTAATTATTTCATCATATCGAAGAATAATTAGGTCATGTTTCATCTGATATGTTTAATCTGTTTCATTTTATTTTACCGCGTAGTAATTTTATAAATGAAAGAAAATTGTACAAAACAATTATAGTACAAATAGATCAAACTCTTCATAAATCACCTCTATTACATTAATGATCGTATTAAATGCGTTATTGAACATAATCTGTACAATTAAAGTGCGCACAAGTAAAAATTGTACAATTCCTATAAGCATAAGGTTTATATAAACACGAAAAATTTATATAAACATACTATATAACATAAAAAATTATTATTAAAAAACATAAAATGAATACAACATATATTATTATGTTAAACTGATATTAAAATTTGTGTAATTCTTTAAGGCTACACTAAAATTTATTGCTATATGTTTCGATATATACTGTATTATTATGTTTATTTATTTATTTAATGTTATTTTCTTTTGCAACATTTGAGAGACAACTATAAATTAAACTCGATATTATGACAAATACACCGTAAAAATAAAACCTTATTCATCAACCAGCAATGGTAAAATCTTATAATTTTAAAATCGAAATTTTAACTCTTCCTCGGAGGACATTTTAGTATTAAAAGATTGTTACTATTCACCATAAATTCCATACCATCTGACAATAATTATTTCGCACTGAAAATTTTTTTTAGTGTTTAGTTTCCCAAGTAGAAATGAAATTGGACATGCTTTAAACACATATAGGGCCCCAATATGGATGGAACGTGAAAATCTGAATCTACGGATTCCTGATTTGAGCCGTGTATGGGACTAAAACCAGGTACACTGAATTTGAACAAGTAATATAGCATCCAAAGTTGGCCCAAGGTAAACTAATTGAATACTGATACAGAACATAAAGTTCGGGATCGATGAGGCAACAATTAGGTTTCCATGTTTGATTAGTCCATAAAATGGTTACTAGTCGCCCTATTTGGATACCTAATCGGTTCCTGATTTGGACACGTGAAAAACGAATCAGGCTCACATCAGTTTCATGCTAGATTTCTACTTGGGGTATGACCAGTTATGATAGCTAAAATGAACAGTTCTATTCTATTTTATCGTATTAAAATAAATAGGGAATGGTAGAGAACTCACCTTGCAAATATCCCCGAGCGATCGCGTCCGCGGCATGCAAAGCATGATCCGGACTGCCGGCAACGGATGCGGATGCGGCTGCGGCCGCTGCTGCCGCCGCCGCTGCTCCGGGACTCAAGGACGGAGGCAGAAGCAGCGAGGAAGTTGCGCCGGTGATGCCGGAGGCCAGCGGCGGCAGAACCCACGGGTGGGCACCGCTGCCGGGCGCCGGCCAACCGGCGGACAGGTGATGGGCCGAAGTCGGGTGGTGGTGGCCCGAATTGAAGTAGGGATGAGCCGGACCGGCCGCGTACAGGCCATAGCCGGCGGCTCGCGCAAATTCCGCGGCCGCTCGTTCGGCCGCGCGGTTTCGTAAAATCCGGTTGATGCTGCTGACCGATGGAGCTGTCGCGTTACTGCAAACACCTGCAATTTCAGTCCGACGTACCTCGGCTTATTACAAATCATCGGCAGGCATAATGCGATAAATAAACTTGTACTGGTCGCGCGTACCACAGACGCGGAAACGTCGCGCGACTTAATGATAGCGAATTAGAGAATTATACAACCGACGGCAAGCATTTTTATTACGAGCTTTAATTGCTGTATCACGTTTACAAATGGCCCCGCTTCTTTTGCGTGCAACTGGTTAGGGAAATTAGGCTTCCAATGATTTTCGCTTTTTGTCTTCCACCGTTGCTTCTTGTACCTTTTGTTCGCGGCTTTGTTCTCGTTTGTCTACCCTTGTAACGAAGTCCTGGGTTCGGAGCGATGTTTTTTTCTATTTATAATTTTGTTTAACATTTTGCTTTTTTCTTCTTTTTTAATTAGTTTTCTTTTCAATTTAAATACCTTCTGTTTATTACACGAATTATGTATTTAGTATCATTAAATATATAATCCAAAATAAATAAACAACGTTCAAGTGAATTGAAAATGACAGTATTAGAACCTGAATGTAAAGTCATGTTTACAATATAGGAAAATTATCTTATTTGTCTTAAAAATAAAGTGCGTTACAATATTTTAAAGATAAATAAAATATTATTCTCAACTAATAATTTCATTCATTATAAAACTAAATTTTGAGCATGTATATTAGAATGTATTTTTAGTTCAGCGCACACAAATTTATCGCATTTAATAAATTACACTTCATTTTTCCGTTTATTATATCAGAACTGTCCTTTATAATTACATTAATCAGTAACTTATTTTTTCACGTGTATAAATCCACGTGTGCAGTCGAACGATAAGTATTTAGACGTTTATTCTCGCGAAGCTTCTCCGCCTTTGTCTCTCTCTCTTTGTTTATCGCAGAATCAACCATTCAAAGATAAATGTGTTAATTTCTTAATCTGTAAAATATATTATACACGCGCGTACTGTAATTTAATAATGGCTGACGTAAAATTTTAATTTTATGCACGCTGAGTTCGTACTTAATTAGCAAGTTATTGCGATAATTTTTTCTGCAATTCCAATAATTTGTGTGTGCTTATAAATTAATGGATATTTGTACGTGTAATTTTGTGTCAACATCGTTATGTTCAGCTGTAGCTTTTAATTAAACAAATACTGTCACTCGGTTAAATTAAGACTTCAATAACTGAATAACAAACGGCTCGTTTTGACATGTACGTCTCTTTTATCGATAACGAATTCCCATTCGTGCCTCGCACGAAATATTAAATTATCGATATTAAAATTCCGGAATGAATTCGCCCAAATTATAAAAGCACAATCGACGAAATGAAATTCAATTAAAATAATAGCAAACGCTCCGAAACACTTATTAACTGTAATATCAAATTCGATAACTTTACATTTTTCATTTACGAAGGCGCAAAAAAAAAACCGAAACCTTCCATCATCATGACTCTGGCTTTATTTTGTCGAACATATGTGTGCACATAAACTAGACCGTGCTGACAATGCGTTTTTATTCAAACTCAAATCACAGTAAATTATGCTGAACATTTCCAAGATTAATTATTTTATTGTAACCCATTTTTGATCAGCCAGCTCCGAAAGGTTTATTGTTTTCAAACCATAATACGCTAGGAAAAATTTGTAGGTAAAATTAGTACAATTCTTAACGAATAATCTTATCGAGCTGATAGCTGCTTATTTTTTGACAAGCATTTATTCCAATAAATCTATAAAAATTCCAATAAATTTATAGGAAAAGGTATTTTATTTTAGCATTTATTTCATATTTTATTATAAGTATGTTCATAAATTGTCTTCTGGGGATGGAATCCAATGTTTTATGGTAAAATTAACTCCTTTTTTTCTGCATGTAGCTTAAATTATATCATATAATGAAATAATCTTTGTATTCTTTTTCCTAAAATAATAGGAAAAATTGTTACAAGCCAGCTCAGTGAGGCTTCTTTCCTATAAAGAGTTGTAATCTTTCCAAAGTAATTGTTCCCTGTGTAGTATGAAGTTATGACGGAGTTATTTTATTTATCGTTAGATGGTAAATATGTTGAATCGAGGAGAGGCTGATTAAAATCGTGACCGCGAATCACGTAAAAGTTTCATTAAAGGGGCTATAAGTTATGGCGACAATATTTTGCGCAAAGATTACGTAAATAATGAGATCGTTCGATAGTATAATTTTACCTTCCGAAATAAGTCGTTCCCGGATCTCCCAAGCGAAGATAGTCGGGTTTTCTCTCTTGTACTGTTCGATCTTGGCTACTACTGCGGGCGTCGCCACTTTAGGTTTGCTGCCACCAATCAGACCCGGTGGGCGGAGGGTGCCTGCAATGCGAATAAAACGTCCTTTAAGTAGAAGTCAAGAAGCGTAAAATATTAGCATGAGAAACGCGAAATCGGCATCTACATGAAAATGCAACCTCTAATATGTCAAGTTATTAGATATAAACATCGATTTGAATCACGTGTCAAAATGTTCGGACACCTCACTTTTTTTCTCCCACGTCCGATAATTAATTGCTCTCGCCGTGAACGATGAGGAATTTTTCGCTCGCGATAAAACGAAGTGGATTGTCGTTAAAAGTATTGATTGCGGAGAAAAAGTTGGAAAGAAATTTAATGAAAAAAAATGGAATTTCGGGCACGTGTAAGTTTGAATTTGTTGTGGCAGATGTAATTATTTGATGTCAACGAAAATTATTTACGTAGTAAATAATCGTCTTTCAGCTGCACACACAATGTGCATAAAGCTGACACAAAACGTAGAAATAATATAAAATTGCATGAATTCCAGTCAATTGCGAAGAGTCATGAGATATTACAGATAATTTGATTGTTTAAAGTTTACTTGAATGAGAGACCTACGCAATTTGAGTGCATGTAATATTTGTGGTAACAGAAATAACTTTATCTTAATTATTACTGAAATTTTGTCATTTCTAATGTACAACATCTGAAATATATACAATATTCTCAAAATATATAAATTAAGAATGGGTAATTTTATACAGGATAAGTGTGATTTGAATTTAAAAGTATATATAACACGAACAAATATATGGACTGGCAAAAATAGCACATATAATATTACTGTTTTAACTTTGTTTCATATATATAACAGCTGTTTAGTAAAAATTGAAAAACAAAATAAAAAACTTTGCGGTTAGAGTAACAATTCATGACTACCAAGCGGGTCCATATCACTAGTGTAGGATTAATTTGTATTTTTAGAAAGATTGGAACACCAAAAGGAAGGAAAACTAACAATAGAAAGACAAGACTAGATTTGACCGCAAAGTTTAATTGTATAAGTGCACTAATGCCGTATATTTCAATAACGATTATTCAATAAAAATAAAAACAGAAATAGAAATATTCCCACACTAGTATGGCACGTCCCATTCAACTTCAATAAATCCCACTCAACTTAGGAGACAGAGTAGTGAAATTTGGGATCTTTATATTACAAATTAAACTTTATATAATAACAACAAGTGTAAATATTATATATACTCTAGTGAAAAAAGGTTCACTTTTTTGCTTTCTTTTTGCTTTTCAAAACGACTCAACCTCAGCCGGCAACGGCACATAAACATTTCGAAGGCTCCGCTGAACGAAGCCAATCCATTAAATATCCAATAGTCCGATTTTAATCACATAATTGATTTACATAATTAAATTAGCTCCTCATTAAATTCGTATCCGTAGATATCCCAGATGTCTCGGGAGGGATGGCATTTAAATATCATTCAAAAAAGGAAGCGAAAGAAAAGGAGGGTGGGGGAGGTTGTTACTGGTCTCGTGACCAGGTGTGCGCCGACACACTCGCTCCAAGACTGACGCGTCGAATCATAGACATTACCCGGCAACGCTACCATAATTCCCAGCGAGACAAAATCGCCCACACCTATGTGGAAGGGCGATCGAATTACCGTGCATCCGCGGACTTGGACGCGAGCAAAACCGACCGTTTCATTGTCACGTCGAATTAGCGGGATTCTGGGTCGAGCGATTCGGCGGATTGCGTCAGGGGCGAATGACAAAACGGTCGGCGTAAATCATTCGCGAGGACTTTTCGAGCGCGCGCGCGACACCTTCAAACTTCGAAACCGGGGCGTGTGGTCGACGCGATCGTGGTTTATAATTATTTTAAAACTCGCGCCAAACGGGCCAGCCATAAACATGGCTGTCACGATCGAAATGAGATATCGCAATTACGCCGATTCCGCGGCTGCCGTGTCCATTGTTATGCTTATTCAAAGGCGACGCGAAATTCGATCAGAAGCGCCTGGCTCGAGGGACACAAAAAAAAGAAGCGAAATACGTTGACTCGCAGCGCGAGTTTTTCTCGTACATTAACTCACGATTAATCAAACGAGACGGCTGTGTAAACATACATCACTTTTATTATCGATAACCCGCGGCGTTAAATAATTCATTATTAATCGCAATGGCTGTTAAAATGGCTTAATTTTCCGCGCGATAACATCGGCGAATAAATTGACGTTAGAATAATTAATATTAACGCTGCCCGCGTCGGGCATTTTCAGGCACCGCTTATAATTAGCGTCAGTTTCTATTTATTGTGATATTAACTGAAACACGATAATGTTGAGATATTCGTTTATAGAGGCGACGATAGACCACCGGTATTTTATCTCAATTCGAGCCATAAAGTCTTACAATCTCTAGCATAACTATCTGTCGGAGTGAGTTAATTTGATTTGCGTTATATGAAACTCCGCGTGCACGCCGTTCGCTGCGCGAACCAACGGATAACCGTGTTTATTACGCTTAAGCGCTAAGTCAAAGGGACTTTCAATGTAGATCGCGATAACTCCGCTCGTATAATTCGCTACAAATTTGCATGCTTCGGCATTTCACCGGGCAGGCCACGCCATCGCGATCCCAACTTTTTATCCCGCTTATTTGTTTGTTTATTTCGTCGTCTCTCTTTTCGTGCGCGCGAATACAACGTAAAGCACTGGGACTCGGCTTGAAATGAACCGTAAAATCTTTATATGCGTTTGCGAGTTCAAAATCTCGATTGGCATTCATAATTTAAGCTTGAGGCCTCGCGTATGGACTCGAACCATTTGCCAAAGTGTCGCTTGATTGCAAATTAATTGAAGAGAAGAGAAAGAGAAACTTCTCATTTTTCGAGGTATTACGCGAAGGAAGTCAAATTATTCGTATGGTTTGGAGGAAATTTAGAGATAAGCTGAGTGGAAAAAAAATTTGGCTTTTGCCAATAAATATTTTAGTGATTCAAATGAACTGCTCAAATTATTTTATGAAAATTAAAGAAATAAGGAATAAATTGAAATCAGTTTAAAATATTGAATTGAAATATGGATTCAGTTGCGTTAATTATTTTCAATTTCTATAAATGGATAGGTCTAAATCAGTTGAACACTTCTGTAATTAAAAATTATTCTAATCTAAACAAAAAGCTTTAGTTAAATGTGCTCTAAAGTATTACGAAATAATCTGAATTATCGAAGTCTGATTACTTAAGTTTAATTTTAATTCGGTTTTATTTCTATTTGTTGTAAATAAATTCAAACTCGGTTTTACTTGCTTTTTAACTTGACATTTTCTTCTAATTATATTAGCTTCGTGTACATTTTGCATTACTTTCACTTAACCGTAAAAATATTATAAGACTTCAGAAGAAAATGTGTATGCATTGAAAAAACGTAACGTCATCTATTGAACAAAGTCATGTAATGTCAGTCACTGAATATAACTAATACCTGCTTCACCGCAACAAAATAATTAATTTCAATCGAAATTTCAATTCCAATATCTTTAAAATCATTTACTTGCAATAAAACTAATTAAATTTTTTTATTTAATTAATTTCACTTA
The DNA here is from genome assembly GCA_022817305.1 of Leptoteleia sp. ZL-2020. Classification (NCBI taxonomy): domain Eukaryota; kingdom Metazoa; phylum Arthropoda; class Insecta; order Hymenoptera; family Scelionidae; genus Leptoteleia; species Leptoteleia sp. ZL-2020. Next base: position 11,896 of record JABFPN010005635.1, read on the forward strand.
TTTTAAAATAATTACCTCAGTAATAATTATTGATAAAATTAATATTTACTCTATTTTGCAATATTTCATTACAAATTATACGAAGTCATTAACCTTAAGTCTTACAACTAAATTAAGTAAACAAGAATTTTGCAATGGCAACGTTTACATTTATTGGATGATTTAACTCTTCATTTACGAAATACCGTCGTTTGTAATATTATTTGCAATGCACGCACATTAATTTTGAACGTCTAAAACGTTTAGTTAGCACGACTTGTTGCATACAATTAGAAATAGACGTTGTTTCAAAATGCGAAAAGGAAAAAGAATTGAAAAAGTCGAAAGGTGTTCCGCTAAGAGAAATTAAATTTTTGCGGCAACATATGTCGTTGACACTTGATAGTTATTGTGCATGAAAAACATATTTAGCTGAACATCGATCGGCATTGAAAGTAGGTTCAAAGTAGAACTGTCAATTCAGTTGTACTCGACAAAATACATGCGATGTGTTAGAACACTAGACAATAAGCACCTTGCCGTTAATCGTATAACAGCTGTTGTTTGAATTGAACGTACATTATTAACATACTCTTATAGAATAATTTATGTCAGGTATCCTTAAAACTTAACATTTAATGAAAATAACCATTTTAAACATTAAAGCTTGTTTATAAAGCATAATACTGTTTAGTTGAAAATTGTACACGATAAAAGAAAATAGTTGTTTTTTCGTGAAAATAATGATATTATTCTAATTTATATATAAATATACGTCTGTGAATTTGATAATATTTTATACACTCACAAAACTGTCTATTTAAGAGTAATAGAATCTTCTTATATTAAATAGGGATTCCATTCAATATATGGACAAAACTAAATTCTATTTATAATAAGAATACATTATTCTTACAAAGCATATA
>JABFPN010005636.1:2381-12797 GCA_022817305.1 Leptoteleia sp. ZL-2020
AAAAAAAAAAAAAAAAAAAAAAAAAGAGACAAAGCGTAAAAAAGGTCGAAGACATCAATTCCGTTTGGCAATTTCGTCAGCACGAAATGTTTTGTTTGAAGCTTTATTTGTATTATTCTTATTGTGCAAAAAGATTAGTAACACAGAGCAAAACGGATTCGGGGAAAAAGGGTAGTAGCGTCGAGCGAAAAATGGAGTTGATTTCGCGGAAAACTGACTAGTAGCGTGTTTACCGACGGAAACGCAGTTCGCTGTTAACAAAAATATAAACTTATGTTATCACAACGTGATAAAAACTTCCCCCACTTGCTATTATTTAATATTTTTTATGACATTATTGATAAAAGTTTTGCCACATCTTCTGTCACTTTGGCAAAACCTCCCAAGTCAAAATGAAATATATATGGACGTATATATGTCTTCATATATGACCACATATGATTGATATATGTAGTAATAATTGACTTTAATATAAGGAAAATATTTAAAACATATATGGCTGGATATTATATCAATTATTGATATATATCGACCATATATGGCTATATATGGATTAAGGAACTGTGATAAACTCTTAAATTAAAGTGAATATATTTAGTAAAAATAGTTAATCAGTCAGTTGTTATTTGTTTTATATATAGAACTATAAAATTTATCTTATCCCAGTTAAGTCGAAAATCTACCCACAAATAATCCTACCAATTGTTCCCCACAATCGCAATGTTGACCACAACTAATTTTGTAAGCTAATCCACAACTGGATCTTCAGTCGCAACTCAAATTAATTGCGGTCAAATTTGTGACTCTTTGGACGCTTCTTTAACCTCAATTAATAAGGTCAACATAATGTACGAATATATCTCCTGGGTCAATATATAATATGAATTTAATACACAATTCTACTAAGAATATTATCCGAAAATTAAGTGGATCATTTTAAGATCATTGTCATATATATAATATATACTTAAAAAATGGCCCAGAAATATCTATATATAAACGTTATGTTGGGACACTTTAATATCATAAATTTTAGTTTCAGTTTTCGAACATTATCTGAATATTTCCCGACCAATTGTTTCGAAGATTGATAAAATTAAAATTCGTCCTCGTGCTCTCTTAATTGTAAATCACAAGAGCATAAAAAAACTTGAAGCAAATTAGTGCAATTATTTAAAAAAAGGAAAATTTAAACCTGTAACAGATTGCAATTTCAGTTATATCGCATTATCGATTTGGAAGTAAATTTCAACCCTTGGTAAATTGCGTTAAATAACAAAGTTCGCTTGCAAACTCAACATTTCCCACCAAATTGTTGAAATTTAATACAAATAGGATTAAAAACGTGTCTATTTATACATTTTCGTCGATTTCAGAACCGTCTCAAATGCTTTATTGTTCTTCGGGAAATTAACTACGATCAACTACGATTCAACCATTTACAACTTGGAAGTAACTTTCAAATGAATATTACATTTTATGTAAAAATATTTATACCCTCTGTACAATTTATATTTCATTCATACAGTATAATAAAATGATTCAATTTTTAAGACACGACCAAAAAGGTCACCAAAGTTCAAAAAGTTTACAAAATATCCAAAAAAATTCAGACCTGAAGTGAGAAAACAAATCCTAATCAAACTTCTGAATTGAATTCTAAGGTTTTTCGAAAACTTGATTGAAATTCTTGCGGACTGTTTGCAGACTTTCGACAGACTTTTTGTCCGACTAAAGTTCTGAAATGTCCAAAAAAAGCTACTTTCCGAAGACTTTAAATAGACTTTTTCAGCCCTTTTGCAGACCACTTTTTTCTTCACTTGGATCGTTTACATCTGTAACTTGAAAAACGTTCCATGCTTGTCGAGGCGAGGACTGGATTGCATTAGAAATTCAAAATTGCGTGCAAAAATTGTTGATCGAAGTAAGCGCGCGCTTGATGAATCAGTCGCCCCAGTCGAGTTACTGGAGCGCAAAAACTAATATTTCAGCCCGTTAAACAATAACGTTTGAACATTTAGCCGGAATGAAAACGTTAAAATTATTAAAATCAGCTCTCGTGATTGCCTTGTCGCTATGTTTAGCCTACATTTTGCCGTGCACTTGACATCGTCATACGATTAAAGGTCCAACAGCGCCTCGTAACAATAATAACAACACGTTCGTGCAACACGATTGTATAGTTGCCCTGCTTCCCTCGCGTATAACTTCATGCACGAACCATCCATGATCGTTTTATTTCTCACCTCATTAGCCTGCTCCATTTTTCATGTCGATGTTAACACTTGCGTACGATTACACGAAACAAAATCAAGCCGCGCCAAACCAGTCGATTAATGCATTAGCTTTTTACAAATTACGTCTACTTTCATCGACCCCGCAATGTCACCTTTAAACCACGTGACTCTTTTCATACCTTATCTATCATAAAAATAATATCACTCTTAAAAATGATCTGCTTAAAATAAAATTAAATTCCTCTAATGATATTTCATTTTAAAATAAAAAAAGTAAGCTGATTATTAAAGTATTTCTTTTATATTAATTAAATACATAATTTTAAGATAAAAGAATGCCTTTTAATAACGAAAGGTAATTCCTTTATACTCTAAAACATATCGTTTCAAATTCACAAGAAGTCCTCTTAATTTAAGAATAAGCAGACAATAATTGAAAATCACGATTGAGCGCGCATTAATGAGCTATTATGCTAATTCTATAGTCATATTCTATATTAATTAATAAACTGTTAATCTCATTTTATAATCTTAATTTAATAACCTAATTTATTAATTGGAATTTAGTTTAATAATCCTTAATGTAAAAATTTAAAAAAAATATGTAATTACATAATTGAAAATTCACTAAGCATTACGACAAGCTGTTTTTATTTCAAAATTCATTATTAAATATCATATTTGTATTTTATGATATCAAAAGAGAAAATGAAATTTCATAATTAATTGTTAATAACAAATTTATTTATCTATTAAAATTCATGTATATAGTAATGAGAAAATTTTTCATAGTACACATGTCAAAACTGGCTATATATATATTATATTTATAACCTTACGAGGTTACGTTGTCACCTGTCACATTACTTTAATAACAAAATTTAAGGAAGAGAAACAACTTTCTTTTATTTTACACGGAATTCATATGAACTACAAATGATATTCCTCTAATTTTCAGAGGATACGTAAATATACAGTCATAACAAGAAATTCCTCTTATTTTCAAACGAAATCCTCTTCTCGTTATTTTAACCAGAATATCATTTTATTTTGAAACGATTTCTCTGAATTTGAAATGATTTTTTTTAAGAGTGTGTCAAACATACTTTTATCTAACATAGGCACTGAACATAGCCATATTATATCAACAAAAATTTAGTGTGTTGAGGATTAGGTAACACCGGACCTGTGTTATTAGTTTAATTAGATTTTAAATAAATAAATAGCGGGGGGAGGTAGCCCTCAAAAGTTGATCAAATTAGGAGTAAATTTGCTCCTTTGGAACACCAGTCTAAAGTTAATATTTTCAGATTTATGGTAAAAATGTGCACTTTGGATAGAGTTATTCTAATGTTACGTCCTGATGAGTTGCCGCAGGTTCTGATCCGTGTTGTGGTGGAGAGGTTAAGGAATGACCTTTTGAGAATTTGTCTTACAAAAAGTTTATTAAATCTAATACGAATGAAAGTTCATCTGATTCTTTGTTTAAACTAAGACGATTATATCGGGGTGTTTCTTCGGGTTACTCTGACCTTTCATATTCCTTTCTTCGCTTCGCTTTGCTAGTTCGGACTTTGTATATAAAATTGTTATGTAAACCATAGGATATGTACCCCAGAACTAATATCTGACGGGCAGATCCTCTGAATCTAGATTACAATTATCCTTGAGGCTACAAACATCAGTTTTCTGTATAAGTTCCAGAGGACTCAACCTCAGAATATCCCAGCAAAACTAGCGGTTAGTGAACATCAGAATTTATTGTGATTTAGAGTGAACAAGAGAGAAACCGTATAATAATAATGTAAATTCCTATTGGTTAAGTTGGAGTTCTGCCAGGCACTTTCAGGATAACACAAATGTTGGAACGAACCGCAATAATACTGAAGACGGAGATCAAGAACCGAGAGTTGAGAAGTGATAACGTAGATAAGAGAGAACTGAGAACTGATAACGTAGAGAAAAGAGAACTGAGAACTGTAAGAAGTGAGCGATACTGATAACTACAACTGCGACTGTAACTGAAAACTGAATACTGAGCGTCGCCGTCGGTAACGCCGCTTTTAAGCGCTCTTCTCTTTGCAATTTTTGAAGCCACCTCTGTTGCTATTTCTAGAAGTTTATGGCTCAAATTCCCTTTTTAGACAATTTGAGTTGTTATTTTAATTTAATCGTCTTTTCAAAATTTCCTAATTAGCATTTAGAGAAGTTAGATTATTTCGAAAACAATCATTAAGTTTGTTAATAATGGACAACTCAAATTGTTTGTATCTATGGGCCGATTCCTTTTGTTATTAATCCTGGCTAAAGAATTAAGTAGACGATCAGCATATCGTCACATCAACGAACTCCAAGGGACTATAATATTGTCTATAGGGAGTCAACCTCCGGATTCCTAAATGATGTAATGCATGCTTCCTAAGTACTTCTTGCACTGATTATGATTATGCAAGAAAAAAATTAGTTTTGTTTGACCGTTTTAACGATATTTCCGAAAAATTACTATTTTTACCGTTTTTTGGCCATATCTTTTGAATGCATAAATACGCGTCGAGGCAGAATTAGCCATACGCGTATGTAATTCAATGAACTCGATTGGTTATTTTTCATAAAATTGAGTCATACATCAAGAGAAATTATCGGTTATTCTAACTATAAAAATAAAGTTACTTTTAGAGTCTACTATACTGCAATTTACTTCCTGCAATAAGTATTTAAAGTTAAAAGAACTAAAAAGCAAAAATGAGAAAATCAATTAATAATAAAAAAAAAAAATAATAATACGGCTATATAACATAATTACGATTCAAATTTTGTTAACGAAGAGCTTTTAAGGTATCATTTTGGTAATGGGTACTGTTTTTTGATGTCAGTTTTAATGCAATTTTTATGATATTAAATTTATTTTATTGTTTTCAACAAAGGCTAAGGAATACACCATAGCAATCAAATAAGCCACCAAATTTAGCGCAACTACATTTTTATAGTTGACGCCAAAATCAACTATAAAACAGAGTTGTGGTGAAAATAGTTCTGATTACTACAGTTTCACTTTGTTACAACTATTTTATGTTATTTAGTCGTTACAGCTAAATATGTTACAACTCTACTAAATTAGTTCTGACAATAGTACATTTCTCCGAGTGCATAAATTTTGTTTGACTACGATAATTATAATTTCTATTCGTATCAATAATAGCAATAAAATATATCTGATTTAATAGATATTTAGTAGTTCACTTCATAATTTTTCCGTGCAGTTCTAGTGGTAGTACATTTAATTTTATAAAAATACTTGATAAAAAATTTTGGTGCAGTATATTTTCTTATTGCAGTTTACCTGTTTCCATACAATCGCCACTTTCTTGAGCTCGCAATTTTGCATGCTTATACATCCTTTTGTAAAAATTCTGAAGATTTTTATAAAACTCTTGATCATTTCTATTTGTTAAGTTCATATCTGGAACACTAAAAAGAAAAAGCTTACATTTAAGTTTATCCCTATTTTGGTTGAAATTTTTATTGAATGACACATTGTTAAATTGAATCCTTAGAAATGTAGATTTTAAATTCAAAGTTTTACGTTGATTAAACATTGATTAAACAAAGTTTTGATATATTGCAGTTTACATCAAATAAATATTTGATACATCGTGCATTTTAGTGAAATGATTCTTCAATAAATTAATTGCATTCCCCCCGTTACCATCATATACGAGAAGAAAAATATAATGTTTTAAAAACCAATACACATCAAGTTTTATTAAACTAAATTGTAATTTATATCAAATTTATTTTGTGTATAAGTTAGTAATTACTGAACTTCTTAGTTAGCTAAAACTTAGTTAAATCTTATTTTGAGAAAGTCGTTAATGCATATTTGTGATATAAAATCGTCAATTTTTAACCTACAAACATACAGTTTATTCAAATGAAGAAAATATATATTGTAGGATTTAATTCCGGAAATTATAATCGAAGCATTTCTAAATAAATTCTAAATAAACTATTGGGTTATGGATATTGCATAAAGGATAAAGGATATTTTTTAACTATAATGCCCAACCATGCTCTAACTTAACAGATTATACGTTAAAATTAATTAATAAACTTACAAGTCATTCACATGTTGATTTGGGCAATAATTGTCAGTTGGTTTTGAAGTTAAAGATTTCGCAGAAATACAATCCAAGTTCATAGATTTCCCAGTACTTTTAGAATTTGGAGAATAACTTGGACAGATTGAATGCCTTTCAGGAATTTGATTAGAAAAATAATGTCGATATTGAGAGCAGACTGAGCATTCCTTAGAATAATTGGGACAGTGCGAAAAATGGTTGAATCTTGGTTTTTGAATGCATGGCATCTGATTCGTTTTCGTACTATTTGTGTAGTAGCACTTTTCATGAGTTGACGGAGGTGGAGTTGTATAATCACACGGTCGATAAATTAAATCTCTAGGACGTCTGAAAACAAATTCTTTTTTACATTTGTTTTAAAACTGTATAAAATCTGTTGTATTATTGAATGATTGTGAGATGCTCTGATAACATAAAGTTTTTCATGGGCGCAATAAAACTTTTTAATTATTAGTTGAACACTGAGGAAAATATTAGACGAATTATAATATCGAATATAAATATTGTAGATGTTATTCTTGGGTTGAGAATCTGTTCATATTCCACTGGAGTGTTGAATCTACCATATACCCTAGTAGAACTGAAACCGAACTGAAATACGGTCCCGACTGGGCATCCATGTTTCGCGATCGGGGCCCGTGCGGGCACCCAAGCAGGGCTCTATATGTGGGTGTAACATCGGGCATACATATGGCCCCAGCGGGTATTCGTAATGGGATCCAAGACTGAACCTAATCGGGGCCACGCAGCACCCCAAGAGAACACTTAGGTTCAGTGAACGTTGATTTTAGATAATTACCCAACTTACGCAACATTCATAGGTCAAAATTATGCAAAAGTAACTTAGTTGAACATTCACTGAACATAGAAATGTCCGCCAAAAAATATGTAAATAGAAGGTATGCGCTGAAGATTGAGGGAAGGTAGAATGAAGCTTTATTAAACATAAACGCAGTAAAACAAAATTTTTGGTTTTGTATAGACTGGAAACTCGAAAAAGCCTTCATTGAACATTTATATCAGGTTATTAAGTGTTCTAAATTAAAACTAAATTAGAACGTTAACGTTCTTTTTTATTTTAATTAACGTCTAATTTAGCTTTATATAACTAAACATCTATATGAAAAATATATTCATTTTACTCACGAGGGGATAGGAAATCCTTGACTGTGGCATACTTTCTTTTGTCGAGAATTTGCCGTATTTAAATGATTCTTCCTGTTGCAATAATTGGTCTAAAAATTGAAACTGATTTAAACATAACTTTTAATATTGAAATCAATTATAAGTTATACTAATAAATAATCAATTATAACAAGGATCTATGCTAAATAATTCTAATACTTCTCAGTTAAATTTTTAATATAATTTTAGAATATTGAATTGTAATTATTTCCAGGGTTAATTCTAAATAAAGCTTATTTGAAGCTTACTTACCCAGGTGGAAATTTCGGTGCTTATACAATAGTGATAAATGGCGCAAGGCTGTTCCAGTACTGGCAAACAACAGTCGTGAATCTATGACATCCCAGTACAGGCAATTTACTGTAATCGGTGAAATACCGATCTTCATTTATACATTAAAAATAATGGCTATTTAAATTGCATTTGACAATACAAAAAATATTATTCTAATATATTTCTGACATAATATCGACTCAACCATTACATTTTTAGTTTAACAGATAAAAGAATTTAAAAAGACTTAATATCTTAAAATACCATAATATATTTATTAAAAAAACAGAAAATATAAAAACGTATTAATATACAATTTTATTTTTTGTGACACCATCTTTTTATGTTATGGTATCAATAAAATTAATATTCTGCGGTTTATTAAATAAATTAAATTTATTCTTTAATAAAAAAATTTAATTTCTACGAAAGTTCTATTTCTTTTTATGCATTTTCCTTTTATCTACAGCACTGAGAAATATTTTATTGTACAAAGTTCTATTTTTGTTTGAAAAAAGAATGTATAAGCCAGAAACGACGCTTCGTACCATTTTTTACTTTTTTCCCATTGTGATAGTACTATTTAAAAATTTTCATGTAATAAAGTAATATACAGTCATGATGGAAAAAATTAAAGTCAACAATGTTGGAAAATGGTATAACTTTTACATTATATATTCTTTTTTAATATAAAAGTGAGAGTTCCCACAATACATTTGTTTAGTGTTTATAAACAAATTTGAAAAGAATTTATATATATGTATATATTATTATTTTATTAATAACGGCTCTACATTGGTTCAGTACTGGCGACCGATGGTTGGCCACCAGTACTGGCGCAAAGTAAATTGGCGTTTCATACCAGTATTGCGCCAATTCTGGTAGCCAACGGTAGGCTACTGTCCGCCAGTACTGGTGCAATGCTGCGCCATTTAATAATTATTTACACTATTGTATAAGCACCGAAATTTCCACCTGGGTAATTATTATTTATTAATTATCAATTTTTGATAATTATTGGACATAGCACCCCCAAACCTATATTTTTTTTAAAATCGACGTATTTTTTTGCACTGATTAAAATTGAAAGTATTTTGATTTTTAATACGGTATTTGGTCTAAACTAATTGCATTCAGCACGGAATTAAGAGTGTTACAAACATATTTATATGTTAATTAGAAAAAAACTGCATTCAAGTGTGCAAACTTGTGCTACTTTCTTCATCCCAGCAAACGCGAAATTATTGAAACATTATTTCAATAAAGGTTTTGGATGCACAATACTTAATTAAAAATTTTTGAAATGGATTTTTCTGAATAATGGGGTAAATTTGTGAACTTTTTAAAAATTATTGAAATTTATTGAAATTATTGACACAAAATTATCAAAATAAGAAAAGGTTGATAACATCGAGCCAATCTTCGTATTTTATTTATCCAAAAAATGATCGCTTGTTATCAAGTAATAGGAAGAAAACTCTACTTTAAAGAAATATTCACACCTAACCTAACAACTACGTCAAACAAGAATGATTAAATAAAGTGTTATTCTGCTTACCAATTCTTAAATCTAACCTTTTTTCTTTGTTTTCCTTCTCTGTTTCAAATGATTTCGATTTTTTTACAATATAACTAGTGCACGTTCAAACTGATTTTCTTTAGATAAGAGCTCTTCAAACAAACTATCTTCAATAGTATATAAAACAATCATTAAAACATTTTAAAATGCTTGCATTTATTCAAAATTTTTCACCTTAGTATTAGGCGAAACAGATTTAGTTATTGATTCAAAATATAGTGTAAAGAATTATTGAAAAACACGGTCGTCAATAACTTTTAAAAAGTCTTAGGTTTCGTCAGGGTCTATTTTAAATATTTTTAAAATCAATTTTCTTCAAAATGTTTCAATATGTTCTCAAAAGTTATTCTTAATTCAAATTTATTGAAACTTTTTCAAATTTATTGAAAATTATTCAATATTTTTCGATGCAGTATAGATCTAAAATGTTTTAACAACAAGTGCACAATCCTTAATTGATTTTTATTGAATAGAAATAATTTTAAAAACTTCCAATAATTTCGCGTTTGCTGGGCAGTTAAACAAGTTTAGAATGTTTTAAATTACTTTTTACGTACCGACGCTTAGGGTTTGGCGGTTAGGCGGGCGGCGCTGGCGCTCGCTGAAGCTGAGCGGAGTTTCCCCCGAGTGTAACTCGGATGGGTGACCCCGCTCTCGCTTTGGCTATCGTCCGGCCGTTCGTCTGCCCGCCTTAAAAACTAAGTGAACGGGAGGTATGGTGTTATTCGGTTTCGGTGACCAAGTCTACGTAATGTAGCTTGAGCACCCAAACTGAAATCACCAAGACCTAGCATCCCGGAGCAGGTTTTCCCACTGGGTTTTCCCTGCTCCACAGGCAGTAGCCTGGCGAATGCGGGATGTGATGATGTGAGGATTTACAAAGGACAGAAAATCCCTCCTACCCCTGTGTGGATAGGAAGGACTCCCAATATTCAGGGGAATAGAACCCCTGAATGCGAAGCTTCCAGGCCACATGAGGCTGAAGCGGAATGGGACAGTAGAA
>JABFPN010005637.1:0-12795 GCA_022817305.1 Leptoteleia sp. ZL-2020
ACTTTTTCAGACACCGCAAGAATTTTCTAAATAACTGAAAAATGTTCGCATATATTTAGAAAATTCTTGCGGTGTCTGAAAAAGTCTGCAACTGTCTGAGAAGATATCAAAATTGAGACTGCTGACTTTTGCAGACATTTTTGCAGACATTTGTAAACTGTTTGGAGAAACTTTTTCAGACATTTTCGGACTTGATTGCAGACTTTTGCAGACAATAAATTTCCACAAGGGTGGGTTTCCAATTGAATATATCATTTTCAATTTTTTGTTTCATGGATTGAAACAGACACGTAAGGTGAAGTATGACGAAAATCAATTTGCAGATTCCCATCATTAATAAACAAATAAATGTCTGGCAAACTGAAGTGTCCCTTGATAAACTACATTTTTGAAATTTCTGATATCATTCTGAGAATCGGTGAAAAATTAAAGATAAAATGTACAAAAAATCGTAAAATACTTTTGAAGATAAAATTAGAATTTCAACGAGTGATATTTCACCTTATCTTTGAGAAGGTTGCGAATAATGGAATCGAATGATTAGACAATTATTGGGTTAAAAAATTTGAATGTGAGTGGAAACTTTTTGCCTTTAACAGGTTGCAAATTAATTTAGTCGGCTAAAACTCAGAGAATAACTTCAATATGGGTTGGCCACTGAAGAACTTTTTGCATTACCTGACTTTGAAGCAGGGAAGTGTGTTGATCGCAATCGTCCAATTGGTAAGTTTACTATTAAATCGAATTATATTTAAAAAACATATTATGCGCGATAATTGAACATGGTAATCGTACTTTATTTCAGTTAATATCAGCGTACTTCTTGGTCTTCTTTACCCTTGGATTGTCCCACGTGAATGGTATTCAAGAAATGATAGACAGGGATACAGAAGACGCTTTGGAACGAGAAGCTCTTGAAGATATATCCTCGAGGCATATCAATAGTCAACGGATGGAACTCGCTCGCCATAATGCAACGGGTTTGTTTAATATTAATCTTACGTAGGGAGACATTTTGCCACTTCTTCTTTTCCACTAAAATTTTTATCCACTATTTTTTTACTTTATTTATTTAATTTATTGTTTCTTAATTTATCTTAAAGTTGTCTAAATGTATTAAATTTTAATTTCCATTGAAAAATCTGGAAAAAAGATTTGAGGGAAGAAATATATTGCGGAAAATGAAATTAGAGGAAGAAGTGGAGTGAAAAAAATGTCGTTACAATCCATATCTTATGGATATTATCATAAATGGTGGAAAAGTAAAAATTATTCATTTGGTCAGATAGTCATCTCCTAATGATAGGAGTTACAATGTTAGTAAGAATGAAAATTATAGCTTCACCGAAAGTTAATCCCATACTTTATGTATGTAGCTTTAGAAAAGTTATTCAAATGGTGACTATTTACAGAGCAAGTATACTTAATGTATTGGGGTCTTGGAATAACGATTAATCAATTTATCACGTCCGCTTTTCTACTTTATGGAGTTTTGATGGTACGTAATGTCTCCATTTAAATTTGCATTTTATAACAGATTATTCTTATATATACGTGTCAGGTGCAAAGGTCTGAATATTTAAATCTTACATAATCTAGTTCCATTAGCTGAATCATGATGAGAAATTTAATTTAAAGTTTTCAATGTATAAAATTCATTTAATTGATATAAATTATTATTATATGAAATAAAATTGTTTTTAGAACAATCGTTACTTCATAGCTCCTTGGATGGTCGTCATGATGACAATAATAGCCGCTTTAATTATTTCTTTATTCTTTGTACAACAAGACGATCCATTTAATGCTCTAGTCGGTGGAAAGGCTGATATACTCGATGGTATGTTTCAAATAATTAGTATAATTTTTTCAATGCCTAAATTATTTATTGCCACTTTGTTGCCTTTATCACAATGCAGTCTTTTTTCTAGATTTTTTCATCGTCCTTCTTGCCATGATCTTTATTTACGTCTGGTTAGTGGTGTACAGCACGTATAGAAGTTTAGAGGTAAAACAGGGTGTGATTCATGAAGTTCATGGAACTAAAAGCAAAACCACTAAGGATGATGTAAAATGCAAATGCAAACCTGCCATTCCTAGACCGTATGAGGTCTAAGTTAACCGACAAAATTGCAATATTTTACTGACAAAATTGAAACCTATAATACGACGCTTATTGTGAATTTTACAAATTTAATTATAAAATTTACCAAATTTATTTCAATGCTAACCTTTTAATATGGCTACTAAGGAATTATTTGTTATTTATTTATTCTTTTTATTCCAATTTTGTTACTTCCAAGTAAAATTTTATTTCGGACATAAAATATTTTCTCCTGATTGTGTTTAAACTTCCTCCTTTTCCAAAGTAAATATATAAATTACAACCTTCGATACATCTTTACGTATAGATTATTTATTAATTTGTTTTATTATAGTAACAAATATTTTGTATTAAAATGAAGAGAGAGAGAGAGAGATAGAAAGAATTGTTATTTTACAATCTTTACAGAGTAACAAATTTTTCAATTTCTTCATCTATAACAGATGATACTAATCTTCGGGAATAATAGTCATCTCATACGGGAAAAATGCGTGTGCCAAATTTACATATTTCTGTGTTAATCGTGAATTCTAGCTGTTAATTCAACATATAGTTAGTTTCAAAAATACTTGTACCTAATGAAATGCTTGTTTTGACAGTTTATAGGCTTTAATTAATTTATGTCATCTTTTAAACATATTAAAAGTAATGAAATGGTTCAAAAAATAAGAAATGCAGACTTTCCTAAAGAATAATTAACAAATCATCCAATTAAATTACTATTGAAACGTAATTACTGTTGTATTACCTGAAAAACTTTGTGGCAATGGCAATCAATTTTACCCTTAACATTGAATCCACTGTCCCTGTTAAAAAATTCTAGCTGGGATCCTACATAAGAATTTGGCACCGGAAACTAGGAAAATCCTATAACTACCTAGAAACCTATCTAGGAAACTAGCCGATTTCCAGTACCAAATTCCTATGAAGGATCCCAGCTAAATTTTTTTAACAGGGGTTAGCCCAACATATAACTAATGTTGGGATAACAGACTTTTAATGTAAAATTAATATATGAAAATCAGTAAATTTGGTACATATATTTCTACCCGTACATCTTAAAAAATCCAATTTCCATCATTATTTAAAATTGGATTTTTTAATTAGATTCTATCTTCAACCATGTTGATGTGGGGTATTAAATGATTAAAGGACAATTGGAAATTGCCAGTTTGAAAATTTGAATCAAATTGACACTGGATAATATCCAAAGAATACGTAGATTTAACCAGACGATACGTAAACTCTAACCAGATGTTTTTTATTAAAAAAGGAAAAGAAGTGAATTTCAGTTTTATCATTCTTCATTTTAGATGTATATATAACAATGTAATGCAAAAATTTAAACTACAACAAAGTTACATTAATTACAAGATTCCTTTTAATCTATAAAATAGAATTTCGTTTCAATGCTTTGTGTTTAGCGGCGATTCTTGTCGATGTATTACAACAATCGTTTTTGTACCAACGAAACTTAGGACGAAATAAATCTTCAATTTTTATATCATGATATATTCATATATAATTAATGCATATTTCAAATAAGCAAACAACTTTGTTTCTTTGTACAGATAGGATCATGTGAATATTATATTCGTTTATAGACTGTTTATAATAATTTCATTGTTGATATCATTATATTATGGATCGTATAGATTCTAGAATATTTTAATCAATTGTTTTGGAACGAAACAATATCTTATCTTTATTGTATACCTTAATATATATTACTACTATATAATATTACTGTAATATAACGTAAAATGTAGTGTAAAATATAATATTATGTATACATGTCAAACAAATTTAACAAAATTTTCAATAAAAATTACCGTTCTAATTAAAAATATAACGTTAATAATAAACTCAACAATAATAATTCTTCAAAATTGAATTAAACATACAATTGAAACAATGTTAAAGCAGTAATATTTCTGTTATATCGCTAAAGAAAGCGATGGTAAATGTTTTAAACTGAAGAAAATGAAAGAATTGGTAAAAAATAAAAGAAACATTAAAAATATTAAATCTTTATGAAAATATAAATTATAAGCAATACTAAAAAAATGAATATCGATACTTATGCGAAAGTTTTAATGTCAAAATAATAATATGAAATTTAAAAAATTACTATATTTTACAAACTCCAATTTTCAGATGCAACTTCAGTTCATATGGAGGCTGTACACTGCTATACTAGTAGCGTCGTCGCTATCATTTCAAATCTCTTTCATATCATTTTCAGACAACATTTTAGAACATTTCAAATTATTTTTTTCTGCTTAATCTTGGCGTCGACAACTACCGTTCGTCTTGATATTTTTTAAGTATTAGTACATCAGATAATTGTACTTTTTCATGTAAAAAAAAAAAATATATGTAAAACATAATTGCTGCTATTCATGACAATAGTAAACATAATTGATATCAGGGTGTTATTCGATTTATTTAACATACCTTTCTTTAAAGAAATGTATTCGTTTTTATATTTATCTAATACTAAATTATGAACAGTCAGTGATATGAGATGTAGAAAATACAATGTGTGTTCCATCTATATTTCAGTGCTTACACGTCTCGCTGTGAATTATTCGAAATGATTTATAATAATATAAATCTTTCTTCTCAAAAGAATTACAACATCATGACTTTTCCATTAATTCTCACAGTGGACATTTGAAATATTATTAATAAAACTTTAAATGTTAATATTTAACTTTTATTTTATTAAACATTTCACTGGATAATTACACTTTTAAAGTGGTAAAGAAATATACAATATTTATGTTTTGAATTCGTATACAAAAATCAGTAAAAATTATTACACTCATTACATCGAACTTAATTGAAAAAATAATGTTATATATACAATACAGTATTTATAACTATTATAGTAGTTGATTTGTTAAATTCGCTTTGTTTTTCAAATTAAATATGTCATGAAACATATTTACATAAACTTGTCAAAAGAACCATTTTATGGTCAAGTGTTAGCTGTACATTCGTGTTATTAAATCAACTTATATTAAGTCAAATTACAAAACAATTTTGGACAAATAGAATATAAAAAAACTTTTATTAAGAACCGCGTGTAATTCTATTATCAATCATCACAGGTAACACTTTTTTTATTACTTTTTGTTTATAAAATTACTTTTTTTTATGAAATTATTTGATTGAAATGATTTATTTTTATATATTTAATGATAAAATTATAACATTCGTGAAACTTTATACTAATCATTGTTACAATAAACATCAGTTCTTTTTCTTTAATATTAGAGCAGATAATGAATTGAATTTTTTTAAAATGATAATAATAAATAAAGACAACAACTTATAATAGATATTTTCTAACTTTAAATAATATACTTCACCTTTCATCGCAATATCATTGTGCGTCAAATAAATATTTTAACATCTAATGAATGGGTGAATAATTATGACAATAAAATCAATCTATGTGAAATGTTCTATTTTCTTTTGTTAAGTTTTCATTTGTGAGGTCTTAAATATTTGTAAAGTTATAATTAATATTTATTATATGAATTCTGCGAATATAACTGAGAAAGTAAGTATAATTATAATAAAATATATGTTTTTATAAATATCTATTTAAGAAATTGATAAAAGTTTCTTAAAAGAAAATACAATATTTCACATGTATCTTAAATAAGAACGAATTATAAGATTCAATATAATTTTTACTATTTAAAGTTCCAAAATTTCAAGTTGAAAATAAAATGTGACATTTTGAATGCATCAGAATCAATCTCTGATATAAAAAATTTCTCGTACTTTTTATCAATCACATTTTTTCCTCTGTCATTTCAAGGAATTGAGTGTACAAATCCCGCGTACACTCGCCATTATTATTGAACAAAAACTTATAATAACTACCATCCGCACAAATCACTGAAATGAAAATAAAGTGTTATTATTATACTTGTTCGTTATATAATTATCAGCTTGTTTAACAATGTTTAAAAGTAAATAACATTTACCAATAATACTCTTACTGTCGTTACCGAATGCACATATACATTGAGGTCCTCCTGGCACCTGAAATTTGCAAAAGCTCCAACTTGAACTAAAATACTTGGGCAAGAATGTAGCAGATGCCAAACTAGATTGGCGATTTAATTTTTGATCTTCTACTGCAAAAACATGTACAGTGCCATGATCACTGGCTACACACAGCCATGTCGAATCATGATTGAAATTTATGCTACAAAAATAAAAGAAGTTAATATTTCTCTTACATAAATATATAATAATAATTTATTACTCGTAATAAATTTTCATTTTGATTCATCATTTATGTAATGTATTATATAATTATTTTTCTATTTACTTTTTTAATTAATACCTGAATGCATAAAAAATATTTAAATTAGATACTATAAAAAATACTTGAGATAAATGTATATTTACCAGTAAATATTCGCATGATTAACTCCTCGCCTTAATTCATTTATCATATTGCCACTTTGAGTATCAAAAACGCGTATTAGAGTTCCTTTTTCTGATGCAGTTGCTAATCTAGTACCCTGCAAATTTAAAGCTATACAAGACAGAGGAGTTTCGTGTGCTTCTATGTTAAGTGGCTCTTTTTCTGTATTAGCTAAATCTACAACTGTAAAATGTAAATTTTATATTTTAGATCTTTTAAAATATATCTATAATCTTTGGGAATAGGCATAATATTTGGAAGCATTCAAGGATTACCTTTAAGGATTTTTAATCACCTTTTAAATCTCAAATGAAACTTACTTTGAACATGGCCATTTTTTCTGCCAGGAAATACTAGTATAGAATTGTTACTGTTAGGACAAAGTACACAAAGTCCTCTAGGATTTGGATTTGTTTCAAAAACATGAAGTTGTTGCGGATTGGCTGTGAATGTATAAACTTTAATAACTCCTTCTAAAACAACAACTATCCTATCTCTCCTCAGTTTAACTCCTTTAACTGGTGCATTGAATTCTAAAGTTATTGTTGTTGATTTATTCAAATCATCCCATATCATTACTGTAAATTGAATTTTATCGTTACTTAATTTCACTCAACTACCACAGAATTGCTTCTTTTTCTTTCATCATACATTTACTGAAGTCTGAATAGATTAGAGACAAGTGCAAAACCTGCTAAATGAACATTCAGTTTATCTGACAAATGCAATTTCACGGAGCTTTGGTTTTTAAAAATGGATTATAATCTATGAATATTATTTATTGATAACTAATGATGTATTTATAATTAAATTCTAACTTAATTATAATAGTATATTACTCAATGAGGAAAAAAGTGGTTTTAAGTTGTTTTAAAAAGGGTTACCAACCTGAAATCACTTTTTTTTGAGTCAAGTATGATATTTTATTCACTGTAAAAGTGAAATATGTTGGTAGCCCTGCGGGCTACCAATACATTTTATTTTTAAGGTGAGTAAAAATTATAAAAGCTTTATATTGTATATTCTTTTTATATAACATAAGTTATACTACATTAATGTATAAAATACAATTATAATTGTTTTTAACCTTTATTAGTAGGATATATTGGATTTGTTCCTCCTCCAACTAATGCCAAATAATTACACCTAAAAAGCATTTCCACGTATCCCAAACCTCCATTTGGAAAGTCATGCCGTTCTTTTTCTTTTAATGGATCACAATTGTAAACTCTATAGCCATTTTCCATACCACAAGCGAAACATCCTAAAACATAACATTATAAATAGAAATACACATATATGCATTAAGATAAAATTTATCTCTATACCCTGATTGCTCTGCATCATCAATAGCACAATAACCATCTTTTGAAATGTACACGAGTTTTTTCATCAAACTTTTAATAAATAAAATCATTCATCGCGATAATAACTTCATATTTGTAATATTAATAATTTAACTCTTTAATTTCAAATGCATTGTTAATTGTGTTTAAAATAAAAAATTTACCTACTAATATAGGTAAAATTAATGTAACTTGTATTAACTTTATATTTATTTTCTTTTATTATGTATCCAAATTAATTTTTCATCTGTATGCAGTCTATTATTTTCAATCTGTATATTTCTCAGACATTATTTGATTAAGTATTTCTTAGATATTTAAAGCAAAATTTATTTCACAATTTAAACTTAACAATTTGTGAAAATAAAATGTAACATTTTAGATTTACACCATTACTTTAATATGAATAATATTTTAGACAGTTTTTAAAAGCTATTTATAAACATAATTCCATTTATCATTATATTACAGTATTTAAATAATAAACACAGCTCCGAAATCAATATTAAAACTTCTTACTTCTAAAAATAAATATTGTCATTACAATGTTAATTGTTTTTGTACAAAGAATGAACAAATATGTATATCATAACCGTGAAAAATATACCAAAATTATGTACAACCAATACATCCCAATGATAAAGAACGCTGTTCATTAACATAGTTTTCATGATACTTGACCTCATTTTTGTCAATTAAAATAAGCACCGTTCATTAAAATTGAAACTTCTCGTATACATATGCATACAGATTCCACCTCCAAAGATCATTGCTAACAAACAGCCCGAAGTAAAAATATCTTACTTAGGATTTAGCAATGTTTTGTTTTGGTCCATCTTTTTAAAAGCTTGTCAGGTTAAACGTCAAAATGTTCACTTAAATATAAGCAGCGTACTTCCCGACATCGTTACCTATCTCGAACGAAAAATAAATTTCCCTGCTGGCTTAGTCAAAAGAGCACGCTATTTATTTGAACAGTTTAAAGAGTTGATTTAATTTTCTTTCAAATTTGACAATTCGAGCTAAATAAGCGGCGCTGATCCGCGATGCGTTATTGTACTCTTACCTTGGTCCTGATTGAAACCGGCATACAGAAGCCCGTTACCGTACGGGTTTCCCGCCGTCAGATTCATCTCAGACAGGGAAAGTTAAGTCGTCGAATTACACGGCCGCTTACGCATTTGTTATCATATTTTTCACCGGCGGCGGATTTTCTACTTGGAAATCTGTCGCTTTTTGTTGCGCGCATGCCACACTACTGCGTGATCTCCGCAGTGTACGGATTTATTGCATCCGATGGCGCATCCATCCAAAGTGTGGATTGAGAAAAGGGCGCGAAGTTTAAATTAACCCAAGTCGCGTAAGCATTTTGTTTGTTTAATAGTTATTTTTATTTTTAATTCAATATTGTTTTAGTTGTTTATAAGTTGCTTTGTGAGAAATTTGTTTGAATTAAAATGTTCACGTTAAGGGTTATTTTTAGTTTTGAAATTTCCCGCCAGAAATCGTGACGCTTGCACATAACGACATAACTGTTTAATGTATGGAATGTGCATACACACTTTGCTCAGCTGATGTATACGACTTGCTTGATTTCAACAGTGTTGAATTGTTGCTTGTTTTAATAAATTGGACAATCAATTCAACGGTGATTATTAATTTGAGGAATATAAACAAATGATTTGACCTTAATGGATAAAAAATATTTGTACTACATTCGTTGCTACAAATAATTGCATAATGGTGCAGGTTAGAATTCATCTTATTTACAATTTTTAATTTGAATTTAATTTTAATTAATTTAAAATTTATAAATATGTTTGCACTTTTCGTATATCAAATAAATATCTTTTTTTTTAAGTATGTATAAATCAGTGTGTTTAATAATAAATAATGTTATTTAAAAATTAAATTTCTACTATATAATAATAATTAAAAATGAGAATTTTTAATGGAAAAAATTCTGTTATAATTGCAAATTTTTAAAAAAAGATCTAATAGTAAGTTGTCATAAACTTAAAGAAAAGACATTTCATAAAGACATTTCATTGATATGAAATTTATATTCTTATATATATAATAAAATATAAGATAAATATATATATATTACATATATATATATATAAAATCTTAATATATAAATTTATATTCTCTAATCTGTAAATGTATTCTTATTCTTTGACCTACTTATATATTAATTTTATTAAAAAAGACAAGTTCCAGTTAAATAACTTATACTTTTGCAAGTTTTAACATTTAACAAGAAAAAAAATGCAAATTTATAAGATCTTAAGATTAATAAATTTAAACAAATTTATTATTGCAGTGGAAGAAGAAAACTGCAGTGGAAGTTTTTAATAACATTTTGATAATCTTTTATCAACATTGAAACAAAGAAGCTATCAGAAAATTAGTTTAACAATGTATTTAATGTTTTTTTCACAAATGTTATTAGTTCCTATTTTAATTTTATAATAAACTGTTGTTTTTCAGAACTTTATAAAAAGCATATCCTATTTTCAATGTAGTCGATCCTTTCATACATATTGTAAATTATTCAAAGAAGTAAAAAATTTAAAAGGAAAACATAGTTCTCAGTTATGGATGCAAAGACAAATAAATGATCCATACGTGGAAAAAGCACGCAAAGAAAATTACAGATGTCGCAGTGCATTTAAGCTTTTAGAAATTAACGAGGGTAGAAACATCTTGCAACCTGGGCAAATAATTGTTGAATGCGGAGCTGCACCTGGCAGTTGGACTCAAGTAGCCACTAAACTAACGAATGCAAATGGAAAAATGCCAGATAAACCTAAGGGTAAAGTTATCGCCATTGATAAATTACCAATTATTCCAATTGAAGGTGCAGAAATTCTGATGAATTTGGATTTCACATCGGCAGTAGCTCAAGAAAAATTACGATCAATATTAAAGGATGACAAAGTGGACATTTTGTTATCTGATATGGCACCAAATGCAACAGGCATGAAAGACATAGACCATGAATGTATAACTTTTCTTGTTTATAGTGCATTAAAATTTAGTTTGGGGATAATGAAAACAGGAGGTTCATTTTTGGCAAAATTATGGGATGGGGGAAAGAGGCCTCAATTAGAGGTTGACTTATTGAAATTTTACAAGAATGTTAAAATAATACGACCCAAGGCGACAAGATCAGATTCTACTGAAATATTTTTTTTAGCTAGACACTTTAAAGGTGTTAAGCTAAAGAATTCAAGCGATGTATAAATGAATTTAAAATGTATATATAATATACGCTGAGTAAAAATATATAAGTACTTATTGATATTATTTTTTATTGAAAATAAAGTACATATTTTTTACTTAAAATTATGCAAATACTGTACAGGTTTTATGTTACTCCTTCTATTATATAAATAAAAATTATTAATAAAAATCTTATGCAGTTTATTAAAGTATATATAAATAACGGAAGAGGTTCTTTAAAGAAAAAAAAAATAAGTTTCAAGCAGTGTACGCATTACCATGATTAGTTTCATTTTTTTTTAATTTCAGCAAAATGAACAATTTTACACAAAACATTATGTAATATACATCGATATGTTTAGCTATAAATAATACAATAGTGTTTAATACATTGATAGTTAATACATCTTTATGGTGGCGTTAACATATACTTCGCTATTATGCCATATATACAATTCTTTAACAAAATGATTATTTACATTGTTTTGACATTCATACCAGGGGGGGCATTACGCAATTTCTTAAACTGTAAATTACAGTATGCAGTTACTGGCCGCAATGTCAATTATTATTAAATAGTGCCCTTACGTGCCTCCGCCACGTACGACAATTATATATAATATTGACTTTATAGACATTCTACAAAATTTGAACATTAATGATTTAACCGTATGACAATTGTTAATATTATTCATGCGTGTGCGAAAATCGTTTAGTTCCTCGCCTCCGGTTGCGACGCAATTTCGTTTGAAACAAAATGAAAAATAGAGGAAGAGCAACGACCTTTCCTAAAAT
This sequence comes from Leptoteleia sp. ZL-2020, assembly GCA_022817305.1. Lineage (NCBI taxonomy): Eukaryota > Metazoa > Arthropoda > Insecta > Hymenoptera > Scelionidae > Leptoteleia > Leptoteleia sp. ZL-2020. The sequence goes on from JABFPN010005637.1 coordinate 11,927, forward strand.
AATTCGAAAAATATACAGAGAGCATCTCGGAGTTCGCGCGATACGTGTGACGATGAAAGCTGAATGAAAATGTTGCGATGTTCTGAAATTGCTTGGCCGCGGGGAATCAAGTGTATCGGGTAAAAATTTGACTATTATTGGTACATAATTATTAAATCGACGCGTTCCTTTTTTTTTCTTTTAAAACAGCCATTCATCCTTTCATACGGTAATAACGTAAGTCGCCGTTACCACACAAGTACGATATGATTCCACATTTATATTATACAAATTTCAAATGAGAGTGTGTGACAAGTCGCTCGCTCATTGGTGGCATCTGAAACTTAACGTTGATCAATCGATAAATCTTAATCAGTCTATAATATTATGCGCTAAAGGACCACTTCTTCATTGCGTACTTTTTAAAAAAGTTGTCAATTCGGTGCTTTTTGTTAAGATATTCTCTTTGTGACGTGTTCGGAAGATAACTTTATTACAGGACGTGGATGGTAAAATATACAAGAGTAAATTTCGATGGCTTATATATATATACACTGAGTGTTGAACATTATCAAATGTCATAAAAGCTCCCGAAGCTATCATGCGGATGGATCTAACCAGTTAAATTATCATTCAGATCGCTGTAAATTCGTTTTCAATGCGGTGACGATGTGCGATGAAATTTGACGGAGCTTCAGTCGCGCTTACGCGCAAGCACAATTCATTGTCCGCATTATACTTATTAACGTCAATAATTTACGCTCCCGAGTTTTTCCTAACACAATTAGCCAATTTAGTTTCAATAAAATGAAATGGTTCGTAATTAAATTACGATTAGTTCTTATATAATAATTAATATTCAAATAAATTACGAGAATAAAAAAAAATGG
>JABFPN010005638.1:0-12793 GCA_022817305.1 Leptoteleia sp. ZL-2020
TGTTTCCTTTTCGCATACTTAATGCTAAGCTTTCATACATTTTATTTGAAATTTTCTTATACTTTCCGTATAGTCTCAGTTTCCTAACTATATACGAAAAATTAATATATTCTTTTTCTCAGTGTACTTTATAGTAAGTGAATGAAATATATACTTTATAATAATCAAATAATTCAGTAGATATGCGTTCTAAAGTTATTACTATAACTGTGTAGTCGTGTACTATTAATGAATTATTATTAGTATTATTACTAATATTTATTTTCGATAATGAGTATTCATCCAAGATGAAATAATTAGATTTAAATTATTAAATACTCTACAAGTGACAAATTGTTGCATTTTGATGATATTAAAATTCAGTTTCATTTTTAATCAAAAATTGGCATAGTTTTCCCTAAAATGTTTTTGGTATAACATTGCATTGGAATTTTGAGCAATTGCGCGTATACTAGCCTATTTCCAGCCACTCGAAGCTGGATGAATAATATAATCCACAAATGAAACAGGAATAAACGTTTCCCCTTAAGACGGCCAGACGTTTCGTATCGATCGCCGAGCTGTTTTACTATGCAACTCCGTGATATTTTGGACACAGAAGTGTCCTTATAGATAATTTTGCCTTCGTATATCCCAGTTGTCGTCTAATGAGGTAAAAAGTTTGAACCGAGGTGGCTTACGCAGCCACATACAGAACCTTAAAGTTATGTGATGCGACGTGTATGTCACGTCAGGGCACGCAAAAAGTGACTCCGCCGACAAATGCGAGCCGTCGTTTTTTCGGGATAACGTTATGGATATTACGTGAACTCGACTAAGGGTTTCGCACATATTATTCTAGGTCTCAAAATGGTGCCTAAATATTTCAACGCTTCTCGTCCATAAATTATTTTTGAAATTTTTTGAAAAGCGACGTATACAGGCAAATTAGCGTGCATGATATTTCATTAACGATATAAATTCGGGTAAAAATGTTAACCATACCTTGCAAATTATTTCTCGATTGCCTATTTGTGTTCGCATTTTGAAATGTAAGTCTAGCATCATAATTGAATGTCCTATATTGCATACGTTAAAGCAGCGTGTAAGTTTCGTTAGTCACGTCATCAGCTCTCAGAAAATATGAAGTCTTGAAATTAAGTTATAATAACTCCCCCACTTATTTGTTAAACTCAATTTGTTTCTATCATATTAAAATTTCTTCAGGCTAATATTTTAATTTTATTCCCATTGAATGATATTTGAATCTATGGTCGATGTACAATATATTCCAATTTCATTTGAAAAGGTTACATTTATTTTTACTGGCTTCTTTTCTAACAAAAAAATCTTCACATTATATAATATTATTTTTAACGCTACATCCATATTAACTCTCAAAACCCCCTGGGTATATCATCCTCACTACCCTCTTGCTATTGGCTCATGACACCCTATACAAGTACATTTTTTTTTATGTTTTAGTAGTGAATAAGAATTTATTCATTATTATAACGAAATTCTGTGTATTTTTTAAAGGTGAATAAGTTGTTTTAGACCTTTCATTCTGTTCAATTCAACTTGGACTTTTTTTTTAATGCATTCCTTTGACTTACAATGGCTGAATTATTTATTTAATTGTTTACTAAGAAAAAGTAGTATTAAAGTTTAACATGATGTATGTTAAAAATGGGATTTAAAAAGTTTTAAAATAAGATTTTTAGTTTTAATTTGTCGTATCTAGAAAATTGTAAAATTTTAACTGAACATAATCGTTTTGATTATGTTGATTGACAAAAACTGCTTTGATGCATTTATAATAGATTTATTAAATGTTAATTCAAAAATTATTGGCTTGAACTAAAAGACTTGAAGAGACTTATTTAGTACTTAAATTACATACTTAAAAACTTTTTCACGTTTCAAATACAGATGAAGTTATAAAGATAAATGTAATTGGGGTAAAGTCAAATGCAAAGCACAAAGATGTGGCATAATATACCCAAAGTTCTAAAACGCAAAAAGGTGCAAACGAAAGAGCTAAAACTGAAAAGGAAGGACTAAGTTACGGTTTTGTTGCGACATCATAATATTTATAGTAAAAATTCTGCATACTAATAAGCTGTAAATTTACATGAAATATGTTTATAATACAAATCAAACTTTAAAATGAAATATCTGGAACATTTAAGTACTTTACATTCTTTAATAACAAATTGATAATATATAAATTTTTATAATTAATTTATAGGATTTTTTAGCAAAAGAATGAAGTCAACTCAGTGATGATAAAATCCATTTTTTTGCTTTTCTTTTTTGAATGATACAAATCATTATTATAATACACGATTTTAAAACTATTAATTTTTAAAACAAAAAGCTAACAATTTTAAAATATTTTGCCTAAAGATGTGGTGAACAAGATTTTATTATAAAATGTACTTCTATCAGCAATGTCACAAGCAGAAATCCGGAAATAAGCAAAGTTGTTACGTTCTTTACATATTGAAATTTCGTATTATGTTAATATTCAAGAAATCAATTTTTATGATATACAGTCCACACGAATAACACTTTAATGAATTTCGTGAATGTTTTTTTGATATTACAGTAAGGGGTACTGATGTATTATAACAAGCAAAATATTATTTGATTGTTGAAAATTTGATTGTCAAAAATCTTATTGAGTTTTAAAAGGAAATATATGTTTACACTTAAGGTGATTCTTCAATGTGTCACGTGTCAAAAATGCCGCCCGGCACCCAGACTGGAGTAGTGTATAGAATTGCTCCAAAATTTGGTAGGATGTAAAATGAGAGAATCGTTGGGTTATTTTAAGTGTCAAATATAACTATATTTATTATTAATTATCGTGTTTTGAAATGTGTTTGCTATCACGTCTTTCTTTGTAACGCGATATATGTATTAAATTTGCAAAATTAAAACTACATTTTAACAAATAAAATATACCCAACGATTCTCTCATTTTTACATTACATTATGCCAAATTTTGATTTAAGTCTGTTCACTTACAAACCACGTCCGTAAACCTAGCAACGCCACCAAAAGGAAATTAAAAAAAAAGTATGCTATAATTTTGTACTAATTTTGTACTAATTTCGTGCGTCAAAAAAAAATTTTGTACTCGATTACAAAGGGGGGAAACGGGGGTGTGAAAAGTGGCGGTGCTAGCTATACGTATAGTTGGCAACGCCACACCATAAAAAAAAGTGCTAACTTAATAAAATTGGTGCCATAATTTTGTACTCATTTTGTACTATATTTGCTCGCAAAAAAAATTTTTCGTACTCGATTAAGAAGGGAGGAAACGGAGGGCTCAAAAGTGGCGGCGCTGACTATACGTATAGCTAGCGTCGCCACTCCGAGAAAAAAAGGTGCTAACTTAATGAAATTGGTGCTATAATTTTGTACTAATTTTGTACTATATTTGCCCGCAAAAAAAATTTTTCGTACTCGATTATAAAGGGGGGAAACGGGGGGCTCAACGGTATTCGTATAGCTAGCGTCGCCACTCCTAGAAAAAAATGTACTAACTTAATAAAATTGGTAGCATAATTTTGTACTCATTTTGTACTACATATGCCCGCAAAAAAAATTTCGTACTCCATTAAAAGGGGGGGAAACCGGGGGCTGAAAGGTGGCGGCGCGCTGACTATACGTATAGCTAGCGTCGCCACTCCTAGAAAAAAAGGTGCTAACTTAATAAAATTGGTAGTATAATTTTGTACTCATTATGTAGTATATTTGCCCGCAAAAAAATTTTTGTACACTGAGAAAAAAGTAATAGTAAAATTGAAAACAATTTATATCCATTTGAGGATATCTCTGAAGAGTGACAAATTTTACTATTAAAAATAGTAAAAATGATAATTATCAAAGCAATTTGTACTACATTTGTACTAATATTTACTACATGACTTTTAAATTTTACTATTATTAACAGTAGAAATAATTACTTTCCCAATATATCCTCAAATTGATACAAAACATAGTAATTTGTAATACATCTTTTTTCTCAGTGTACTGCACCTCGCTTATTGACAAATGCAGATATTAGTTATTCCAACTAAATTACATGATTTGTCAAAAGAGCCAACTAAAACAATATGTTGCAATTGAATAAGTTCTCGGAACTATAGTTTTGATTTTTTCAGTTGTAAATTTATTTAGCCCAACTTATTAAACAATAACTTAAAGTTTTTAGTTGGGCGTACTAAGCGAATTTCTCTCAGTGTAATTAAACTGTCAGCATCATGTAACATTCGTTTTTATTCATTGCTCTCTTTCATATGTAATACGTATTCATCTTGAGTCTTCAATTAATCCTTTATACCGACTAATCAACGAATAAGAAATACGTTATGCGAGCTCGTACGAGAGCACGAGCGTGATGTGAGAAGGTCGACTAGTAGTGCAGTTCTTTTTTGCAAGCCGTCAGAGTTCTGGCATTGCGACTAAATTCGGCTCTGCGCTCGATAAGTACGCGGAAGATCGCCTCGCAGATAAATCTCTCAAGAATTTCGATGTAGCGTGTAGCATACAGTCTCGCGTTTCCGCGAATTAATATAAGTCAGCTTACTACGAAAGTTCGCGACTGCCTAAACGCCCGCGTATTCTCGATACTTGTTAACGGAGCTGAATCGTTTACGGTGCAAAATACTAATGGTACGGTTTACTCAACATTAGTCAAGACTCAATTTTTTCGCTATCCAGAGAATAAGGGCACTTTTACAGGACTACAACTTGAGTAATAGATGAGCCAAGGAAAAAGAAACGTATAAGAAATTTTTGTTCTTGTCAAAAAAGTGAATATACACTGAGAAATATGTAGTATCAGAATTAATATATAGTCCGTTTCAAATCTTTTTTTTAATACAAAAATTTTAAATTATTATTGAAAAATTTCTCCTATTTATTTAAAAAATAAAGAATGATTATTATTATAACTCTTTTTTTGAAAATTACGATAATAATTTACGTAAGAAATATTTATATAATATAATGTTATAATAAAAAAAGTTATAAAATATAATGGAATCGAAAGATTTAAAATAAGAAAAGTTCTTTTAATAAAATAAATTGTAATACTGCGTACTATATTTCTGTTTGTATATTTTTGAATGTTACACTCAAAACTGTAAATTTCACATTTACGTCCATGAACTTTTTTTCACTTGGTTATTGATTTATTTATTATTACATTTTTTATATTGTTTATATGCCAGAATTTCTCGAAGTGCGTTGGTGTGTTGGTCGTTGCAAGATTAAAATACTTTGAAAAAAAGGACGGGTTTTTGTTTATATGAACGTTTGAGCTTTTGTATGTTTTAAATTCCTAACGGATAAAGGTCAAATCTGTATACGCATTGAAAAATACAAGACTCTCAAAAGTAACATTTATTGAACGAAGGATGAAAAATCTAGTCATACAAGCTGCGTTCATATGGAGCGTTTACGGCTTTATATTTTATAGTCATATTAAAATCAAATATAATTTCCTTGTTTTTTTTTTTACATTAGTCGAATAATATTTTTAATTACTGTTTTCATCATTTTTTTTTCGTTACTGTGTTAAAATAGTCCATAAACAATTCTTTTACTAAAAAAAATGTGCAGTAAAATTCCAGTTTTAATAGGTGCAAAAATGCCAACAAATACTACTGGAATTTTACATATTATTTTGGTAAAACGCAGTTCTATGACCAGAAATGCACAAAAATTTGTAACAAATTGTTTTTTTTTTTTTTTCAATATAAACACTCATATGTGAAGTCAAACTAATAACTGCAATAATACGAAATACTGTATTTCATGATCTAATACTAGTTAAATATAGAAAGCAATAATTTACTTACAGTATTTTATATTATAAGAAAAAAAATCACAAGTGTCACAGAGTTAACCACATGAGGCTTACCCAGGGGATTTTGACAAAAGCCATGGATAAACGACATGTGGGAAAACCTACAGTACATATGGCTCAGTCTGTAGCAAAGTTTTATACAATGTTATTCTCTCAGCCAAAGATTTTTTCACATTTACCACAGTCTTCTGTATAGTGTTTGCTGCAGTATTTGCCACAGGGCTTAACTGTTATTTTTGCTTAAATTTCACAGGCATGCCACGATTGGCTTCTACTTAAATGATTGAGTTTTAAATTTTTCTATGCATGATCTGCCAAAATATGATCTAATCGTTTCAAAGTTAATCAATAAAAAATATCCAGATATAATTTAATTTTTTTGTAGAACAATTTAGTGTATATAAATAAGATATGACACAACATTGCATGACATTGCAAACAAAATCAAATCTTCTTAAACTTCCTCCTTCTTTTCTAAGAAAGGAATTGGTTTCTAGTATATTTCTGTTATCACACTTTTTGTATAATTTTTGTTCAGAAAGCACCTAGATTAGTAATGATTACACGATTTATGTTGATATAAATATAGAATGCAATCCTTGTTATTTTTTCTGGATAGTTTTCCACTGTTGATAATAGCTGTCTTTTTGTCATTAAGTAGAATTAATCGTACTTACGCACGCGTCAAAATTTTTGCTAGAGAAAAGAGTAAAAATGACTCGTTACAGTAAAGATATTTGATTGTATATACATAAAGATACTATTTCTCTGAGTGCTATACATAAAGAGTCATTTCTCTGAGTGCACAAAAGTAGTCGTTTAAATTAATATTATTTCATTAATTTTAGTAACTGTTTATAATTTTTTATGCTCATTTTATTTGAAAGGGAAATTGTCAAATGAATAATATGAATGAGACAATCTCAGGACGTATAATTGATCAATTTTCACCTTGAAGCTTAATTAATTCTAATTTGCAAGTTTCGAGTCCAACAAGGTTGAGAGCTTCTCTTTACTCGGAAGTTGTTAGTTATAACTTCGCAAAGATGAGGGATTGACGAACATGGTAATTCCGCCTTTAGCGTTCCTTGAGCGTTCAGTCAGCAAATCTAGAAATCGAGGTTACTATTACAGTATCAGCAAGCGAAGCAAGAGTGCACCGTTCAAAATCGATTCGTTGCCTTTCATTAACCTATTTACAGTAAAGCATTGTAATAAGTACGTTTTACACGATTGTCAAAATTGTCGGAACATAAATATTTTTGGCGCAAAGTTGAAACCATTTGCTCGATTGATAACATTTTACAAAGCGAAGCGATCAAATTTCTCATTTGCTGAGTACTGCGAAAAGGTATTGTGCTTTTATTTACATTTATGTTTTCTCATTGGTAAAAACAAATAAAAATGACTTTTAAATGAAACTCAATTTCGTTTGAAGATAAGCAAAATTTGTATATATATTAAAAATGGGACAAAATCAGCGTCATGCCATAAAACGATTCCGTATAAAAGAAAGACGAGGGAGAGGTAATAAAAAAAGAAAAAAAAAAAAAAAATGAGGATGAGAAGACTTCCTGTTTACGAGATTACGAGAAACATTTGCTTGTACTGTCATGTCAAAATAGACTGAGATTAGCTCGCAAGCGTAACCTGCAATTGCGTTCGGCATATTATTTATTTGTTAAACTTGAGCCAATAATCTCTCCAAATTTGGCACAACGCTACTTGGCACAAAGCCCTTTAAATAGTCTAAAATATTGATTTCCTATATTTAACCCCCGACTGAAGCTTCTCAACAAAACATCAACAATCAAGGGACATCTTAAAATAGGAAAGCATACTCCATCCGGCTGTTATTGTTTCGAAAACTACTCAAGCGCCCTCGCACTTGACCGCAATAAGAGTAGTTTGTCATAAACATTCAATCGAATACACTGTCGCGCACCTGAACTTAAATGGTCGACAGGATTAATGAAAATGAAACGAAGTCGGTTGACTTGGAATATATAACGGGATCCGGTAGGCGGCATCGCAAATAACCCGCAGCGATATAAGTGACGTCTTATGAATAATACGTTGGCGTGGGATAAAAAATGCATCCGTGCCGAATCCTTGTGATGGCAACGCATCCGAGGCTGGGTGCGGCGTCGTTTGATGATCACTGCCTGACGTAGCGCGTGGCGAAGTGGAAATCACACCCCGGCGATGATTAGCATACCCCTTGGCACCATACGTGTCTGTGTAGAAAATCGCGCGTCGCGCACTATTCATGGGAAGGTGACGCTATATGGGAGAGTCGGAGGTAATCCACGGAGAGTCGGAGGTAGAGTACGGAGGCAGAGAGTCGCTGCAGGATCACGAGGAAAGTTGGTTGGTGGGCGAACGTTGCGGTCCAGAGGGGGATGGAGGTGCGCTCGCTGGCAGTGGAGGTGGATGAAAGAGATTGGGTGGTTGGATTGCGTCGAGGGAATGCGCGTCAGTCGAGGCCGCGAAGTTCAGTGTGATGCGTCGTGTCGTTGCTGTCGCAAGTGTTTGCGGCTGTCGCGTATGCTCACGGCCAAATGGCACCTAACGGTCACGTGGTGGTGGCGTAGTTTCGGACCAGAGCCATTACAGTGTCGCGCGAATTGCTCGCAATGGCGCCGGACAGGGCAGTGTGATAGCGAAGCTAAATGGATCCGTACAACGGCGGCTGGACGCCTCAAGGTCACGCCGGGGATCCGAGATGTTGGGACCGACCGTGCAGGTCGACGGACCCTTCGCCCATGAGACCCATCGAGCATGGCATGCGCGAGGCCATGCGCTCGATGGAGTCCATGCGGTCCATGGAGTCCGTCCACCAACAGCCCGGAGAATATCAGTCCCGATCCATCGAGTCCCTACGTTCCGTTGACCAGACCCGGCTGGTGGACTTTCCGTGCTCCTCGCCCAACATCCGCAACCTCGAGCAGCACCACGTCATGCGGGCCATGGAGCACCCGTGCCGACTGATGGACCACATGCACGAACACCACCTGGTTCACGGCCACGAGCACGGCTGTCGCTCGGTCGAGCACGTACCCAGGCTTCTGGAGCACCGCATGCACGAAGGCTGCCCCGGAAGGCCCCTCGACCAGCCTCCGCCGCCACCACCGCCGACCTGTCACGAGCACGCCATCAGACCCATCAATTACTCGTCGTGCCGGTCCCTCGACCACCAGCCCATCAGACCTATGCCGGTCGACTCCGTCATCTTCGGACCGCATTCGCATCCGCCGTCCAGGAATCCCGCCGAAAGTCCCTACCGCTTCAACTGTCCCGTGCACAGCCCTTTTCGCTTCAGATTCCCAAACGGTGCTACGGAATTCCATTCTCACCAGGTACCGTCAATCACTTCTTTATTTGACCGCGCGACTTGAAAGTGCTGCGCTGTACGCGTTTTATGTCACCGTATACCTGTGTATTGGGCTCTTTCACTGAAACGTTAAATAAAATTCATCTGCCTGCGCTTTAAAGACTGATGTGCCAGCGTTATCTCTTTTGGAATACACTCGGTTAACTTTTTAAGTGGCTTCGAATTTGGACGTGTATTGAAAATCACGACAGAGCGGAATGGTCACAAGTATATCTATCAATATTCATACTGTTGAATTATCCCGCCGAGACTGCAGTACCTTCTCTATATAATGAAATACAGACGTTCCTTAATATTTGGCAACTATTTGAATACGGCTGATCGTCATCATATATTCAAGATATACTACGATCATCTAAAGTATCTAGTAAATTTGTTGTTGTATGCGCATTACAATTTACAGGTTAAATGTGTGCAAGGTTTAACTTGGCATGGAGTATCTGAAATTTGAAGCAAAGTACGTTGTGCAATCGTGTTCTTCGACAATCTGTACACAACAGAAACAAGTTGAAGTGACGTGAACCAGAAAATGAAGTCAAATGCAAGTCTAATCTTATTTGTATGATTATCATAGCGTTAACAACTCTCGTATCTATTTGACTTTAAATTACAGTTCACGGTACAACTGGTGCAGAAAGTTATGTTCAATTGCTATGTGGAACTGTTCACAATCATTTTTTTACACCCCCCAATTTGTAATTTACAATTAATGAAATATAGTCGAAAGACATCAGTAAGCTGAATTAATGCAATTTATTAATGTTCCAACAAACAATTCTGTAAGAAGCATATATATCGTTCCGCTTCACTCGGAATAAGAAAGCTGGCTTTAACTCGCTGGAAAGAATTCTTTTTTCTCAACTTCTTATCTCTCTTTCCTTTGGCTAGAAAAAGTATCGGGTTTCAAGAATCTTCATAAAGTTATAAAATTCAGATGCGAGTGCGGCGGATAACAAGAAAATATAAAGGAAAGTAAAATTGTGATGCTCCGCAAATTCATTTTTATGCCCAATTTTTTTCTGACACTTTCGTAGCCAATAACTATGCTCAAAGCGATTGTGTCAACAGAATTTGATTATTCTTCGGGAATAAAAGTTTGAAACAAGAAATGAAATGTACCCATTGAACGCCGCCTGTCCTGCGCCGTTGAATTGTGAAAAATTGCATTTGTGATAATGTGCAGCGTGAAGAGATTTATTACAAAGATGAATTCAAGAAATGCAAAATATTGAAAGTACATCTAGGCTACGTGCAACGGCATATGTTACTTCCGCCACGGTTTTCATCGCTTCTACGTTTTTCATATCAATCTTTTGTCGGGGAAATATTAGTTTTACCGGAGTTTCAGGAAAATATCTTGGTAGCAAACTGACAAGCTTCCATTCGCTTTTAGAGTAATACTGGTATGTTTACCATTATAACTTCTTTATTCACCGAACAACATTTACTTTTAGAGGTCTTACATTAATGCAATAAGATGGTGCAGAAAACTTTACTTTTGTTCTAATGTCAATCAAATGTAAGATTATTTTTAGGCAGTAAAAAATCCAAAAAGTGAATAACTCTGATTTTAAACCATATAACCATTCTAAATCTTTTTAGTAATCGCAGTTTCAATGTTTTTAATTAAATAACTCCATGATAAATTGTATTAAGGTTAAATAATTATTTCAATTTATTTAACCTCATGTAATAATAATTATTTATTTATCAATCGTAATACATTTTTTACGATTTATAGGCAACAATTTTAAAGCAATTCTGATATAGTATAATTAAATCAGAATGAATTAAAATGTTTAAAATTAATTATTTTATACTGTTACACAATATATAACGATTAAATTTCTGAGTTTAGTTCTTATTTCAATTAACATACAATTATTTTGCAATAACTAGATAAAATGTGATTTTTGTATAAAAAATCTAATTAAATCCGAACGGAATTATAAAATCGAAAGATAATAAAAGCGTCAAAGAGTAAAGGAAAAATTGGAATATTAATTTGCAGCATCGTATATCGATCAGCTTTTTGCATTATATGGCGAATGCTGGCTCACAAAGTCATTCGTGATTAGTGAAAAAATCAGCAAAGTATGCCGCATTTTCATTCCCAGTCAACTGAGAAGTGTCGTCTTCGATGCAATATCAATTGCGAAAACTCGTTTTGTTGGTAGAACGAGTAGTCGACTTTTCTATTTTTCCAACAAATGTCCCGACTTTCTAGCCTCATTCAACTAGCTTTCATATGTCTTATTGACTATCTTCCTTCACAAAGCACTTGATATCATTTATGAAGTAACAATACTGTTCTAGGCATAACGAGGTCTGTGTATGACATATCGTTTATTTATTTGCTTTTTTTTGGTTACATGAAGTTTATGTAACATTTAAAATGGAGTAACACCTTATTGTTGACATTACCTTCCTTCATGAAAAATTAGATTCTCGTTTTTTTTGTGTTTTAAATTTTGTATTACGTACTTTGTACAAAAATTTAGACAATTGAAATAATAATAAAAGTAATATAATGATCAATTCTATTATTGATAATGTATTACAATAATTTTAAAAACTTCCCTATTACAAGGTAATTCTCACTTCTTATTATTTATCATTAATCATGCAACATACGTTCAATATTGAATTAATATTATTGTAATATTGCTAAATATTATGAATGATAAATTTAATAAATGTCTATAGACTCTGTGTTATCATCTTGGTATACTTTTAAATACAGTTCTTATAACAATGAATTTTATAATTATAGCAATATTACTTTAATGTTATTGTAAATTCAACAATATTGAAATTATACAGGAAAATATTTGTTGGGATAGGAAAAATGACAGTATATTACCTACTGTGCATCTGAAATCATACTCATATTGACAATTATTTTTTGAACTTAGAATTTACTTTTGTATCATTAATAATAAATGGCCCTTTGTTACATGCGATGATTAAATGAATTAAAATTACTAATTGAATTATACGCCGTTATCGCATTTGCAACAGTTGACCTTAATATTTTTTGTTATACAATTTTAGTAGTACTTACTGGAGCGGTGTTATCGCATTATGTTCTAATTAAAATTATTTTATGTCTCTCTTTCATTATTACTTTCATTGTTACTTCATAATCAACACTTAAGTCAGAGCCTTTGCATACCGTTTAATTCCATCTCATTTCAGTTTATACTGTTCGATTATAACTTAAATCAAAAAGCACTGCATTCGTGAATTATCGGTTCCATTTTTTCTTCTTAATTTTATAATTCTCAAATACTGATTCATTTACTATTGTAATGCTGGATTGAATTTTGGTCGTAAGTCAATCGGTATTAAGTTAAAGTCACTAAGAAATTAGAAATATTGCTTGAAATATTCAATTAGATTAATACATAATAGTACATTATGCACTAAGGGAGGAAAATGCGATTTTGCTCCCGCTGGTGAAGTGAACGCACGAGACGGAACCGAGGGCTGCCGAAGGCAGCCCGAGGTTCAGTCGAGTGTAGTCACTTCACCTT
>JABFPN010005639.1:0-12792 GCA_022817305.1 Leptoteleia sp. ZL-2020
TTTTTTTCGTAATCCATATATGGACCATATATGACCATATATGACCATATATGACCATATATGATCATATATGTTTTTTCTTAATCCATATATGGACCATATATGTTTGATTTTTACTAGGGTATGGTAACTATGCTGAAATGTGAATTAATTAAATTGTATTTTTGCAATATAAATAGGTCGATTTTTAAATTTTTACTTAATTTCAACATACAATATTGTTAATTATCCTTTTCATTACATTACGTGTAATTAAAAATTTATTCGATTGCGAATTACCACGTGCAGTTAATGTTACGTATTTTGTAAATTGCGTTTTCGTGTTTTATTAATTACCCTGCGAAAATGACACGGTATTTAATGTATCTCCCAAACAATGATGATCAAACTTAATGAAGATCAATGTTTTAATGTTCGCGGTATGTGCATTAAAGGCGCCCTAAAAAATTAGCCCGGTTCAAGTAAAACGCGACGAAATAATTAACAACAAACGTAATGACAAAATTAATTCATTCTAAATTAATTGAATTTTAACGGACGATTTGCAATCTGTCGACAAATAATTCGTACGCGTTAATTACCCTTAATAAAAATGAGACATGTATGGTCCACATATGTTTTAACAATTTCATATTAGAAAATAAAAAAATTACCACATGTATGATTTTTTTCTTAATTCATATATGATAATAATTCATTAATTATTACCATATATCAACCATGCATTGCTACATATAGTCACATATATTTTTATTTTTTTACATTAAATTATTAAAACATATATGGACCGCATACTAATTAATTTTATTTTTAATTCACCTAATTAATTACTTTTCACTAAGAACATTTTCGAAACGCAAAGAAACTACACATTATTGTTATCTAACAAATAAATAAATCCTCATAATTAACCATACAAGCAAACCAAAAAGTTTTAATTAAAGCGCGTAATTTTAAAAACAACTTTCCGCTCGATCAAAGTAACAGTTGTATCTTATTCAAGGCAATTAATAATCAAACTTTATCCCAACAAACTTTCCAGATAATGTCGCGTTGAAATTTTATTTCGATCGTTGAAAACAAAAAATTGCGATTAAAAAACAAATAAACGGAAAGTAAAAAGATCGCGCAGTAGCCCATCGGGTACCCTATCCTTTTTTTTCCCCTTTCTTTTTTCTAGTACTACGATACCGTTGAAACTTAAAACAAAGCAATTTCCTATTTGCGTTAAGTGGAATTGTTTTATCACCAAACTGGAACTAAAATTAAACAATTGATCAGTGCAAACAATAACTCATGGCGATATAAAAGGTCCGGCTTGGCTAGGGGGGGGGGGGGGGGGAGTGTGTCGATAACAGTCGCAAACATATTTAGCGATTTATTTATTGGAACGCGAACAATAAAGCCGCGGCTGAATAACGACGCGGCGCGCGCTTTGAGCCGAAATCAAATATCGCCAGCGCCAAAAGAACATCCTTTAATCGCGACGTAATTTCGACATTTATCGTATTGTATCGCGTTTCGGGAGATAATGCGGAGGAGATTATATTATTTTCAAGTGGTTTAATATTGGAGCCCGCAGCGGTGGCCGGACGAGCATCTCTCTCTTTTTCTCCTTTTCTTTTCCTTCCTTTCTTTCTTTCCTTTTTTTTTATTCTTTTTTTACGAAAGAGAAATAAATGGTTCCGTCGAGGGCGTAATATGATTGGATTTTCAATTTTACGCGGTAAACAGAAAAGCACTCGACGGAAATGTATCATTCCGTTGCGGGCTTTCCAGCCGCTCTTAATCGACGCTCGCGTCGCTCAATAACGTTACATATTCGATTCAACTTTTAATTTAACAACCACCACGCCGCTCGCTTTTACTTATTTTTCTTCTTCTTTCTTTCCATCTTCCCCTAATAAAAATGAAACATACATGGTACATATATGTTTTAACAATTTTACATGAGGAAATAAAAAAAATTCAGATATGTTTTCCTTTAATCCATATATGGCCGTATATGGTCGATATATGGCCGTATATGGTCGATATATGGCAATAATTGATTATCGTATAAGGAAATGATTAAATGTATGTATGACTAGAATATTATATCAATTACTTCCATATATAGACAATTTTATATAAGGAAATAAAAATTTCATTAATGGACATGTTTTTCCTTAATCTATATGAGGCCATATATGGTTGATATATGGCAATAATTGATTTCCATATGAAGAAATTATATATATATCGACCATATAAGGCCAGATATGGATTAAGGAAAAACATACATATCCTTATGGGCCATATATGTTTCATTTTCAATATGGTCCTTTCTTCATCTCCCTCTCTCATACCCTTCGTTACATTTTCTTTTCATCTTTCGTGCCACCTTTATTTTTATCCACATCTCCGTGATGTTACATTTCCAAATCTCAAGTGGGCTTCGTAAATTTTCATTTGGCAACCCGGACTTCTTTTTTTCTCTCTCTCTTAATCACGTCGATCTATTTATTTTTGTACGCGGTTGTAGTAGTAAACCATTTTAAATGTGGATATATATATATATATATTTATGTAATGTATAGGTCGTTATATTTATTACCACAACAAGATTATACGTTGCGACAATTTCATAAAAAATATACGACGGAGATTCCAAAGCGCGGTTTTATTAATCTCTTTTCGATTGGCTTAGCGTTTGTTATTTCGAGGATAACGTTCTTTTTTCTTTTATTTTTTTATTTTTTTTCGTTTTGTTTGCTAGCTTTTGTGTAGGAAAGATAATTTAAATGGTGTCGCGGTTAGGCAATCTGTACAATTTATCGTAAAGACTAGTCGGGAAACTCGCATTGTTATTTAAATATGAAGGTTAGTATGATAAAGACTATTGTAAATACAACAATCGGATTTTTAACTTCATATTGATAAATTTGTATCGTCAAATCTTTTTTTCATATTTCGTTTATTATTATTATCATTATTTTTCAAAGTGTTTTTAAAACATTTTTAAACCTCTTTTAATAAGAATAATAACTTATTTTAAATAAAAACTTGTCAAAGGAATTAAATATGACTTTAGAAACAATTTCAACATACTATTCATTTTTTTTTTCTTCCTTATTCACAATTATGTACAGTTGTAAATATAAAATCTAATTTGTATGTATTCAAATTATTATAAATTATAGTACAACATCTTAATTTCAGTTGAATTTTATTTAATTGTAAAATTAAGTACCATTTAAAGTAACAAATTGAACTATATATATTTTTATTAAAAGTTATATTTGTTTCAATCCTTGCATAGAAACAAAGAACACTGTGTAAAATTAAATGTATATCAACTGTAACTTATTGTTAGAAAGAAAAAAATAGCGAAAATATTTACAATTAAAAATATAGAAACAACGATAATATAAAGATAAATATAAAGTACGATAATCGCGAAGAAGACACTGCTTAATTATAGTATACTGTAAGCAAATCTATTACAGAACATGGACAACGTCAACTCATTAAAGTAGTTGATAATCGTCAATTCTGAGTACATTGGTCACAAAATGTTACGCTACAGTTACTCCAATTGACGTTAAGCTAATAACACAAATAACTGTTCTTTGAAAGTAATAAAAAAATATCCTTTAAGGTATTTCCTCTTGACATTTCGATTAAAGAAAACATGCAATTATTATAAGAATAATGTAATTTATTTTAATCAGAATATTTTGTATTAATCATCAGAAAAGTTTCTAAAAAAATTATTACAGAATTGTCAAAATGTTTCGTTAGTTTGTATGGTGAAATATGGTATACAGCAAGGGTATTGTATTAAAATAAAATATAATATAAGGTTTGTTAATCTCCTTTTATACACAGAATTGTGGCCTTTATATCATTAAAATTATTTGAATGATTCATTTAAAAATATTTTTATATCCCTGAAAATAATTTCTGATTTAATATAAATGGAAATTACGAAAAAAAAAGATCCAAATTAAAAAGAAATTTAATTATATAAAATCATTAAATTATAATATTACATAATTCCGTTGATTAAACAATTAAAATCTACACGAGAAATATCTGAACGAACCAATCACGTCACAATAATTACAATTATCTTTAATAAATAATAACATCAAATAATAACTGCCCTAAATATGTCAATTTCCCTTAAAAAAATCTCATTTAAAATTAAAAAAAAAAGTGTAAGCGTTGCTCGGTCTTTATTTCCATAAACACGGTATTTATCTCAAAGGAAATCATAACGAGGAATAAAAAAGGAATTCGCAAGTTTTCATTCCCGGTTATCGTGACAATGTTTACCCCGAACTTGAGAGAAAGTTGCTCAAAGAATGTAAAAATATCCCAACGAGTCAGATGTTAACATCTTCGTTACATTTAGTCAAAGTCGGAGAGCGAGTTTATAATTCACGAGGCCGTCTTGTTTGATTATCATAGTGCACGGCTGCTCGTTATTTTGACTATGAGCCGCGATCGGTTTACTCCTCGGCAAAGGCTTGCGCAAGCGAACGAGTTGGAGGTAAATTAGATGGCTTTCGTGGAACTCATTTTGTTCGTTTCGCTTGCCCGACTGAACGCCATCAATAGCATTATCGTCACGCGTCATAAACTTTTATATTACCCCAAAATATTAAAAAAAAAAAAAAAAAAAAATAGTATATATTACACCGAGGACGGAATAACAGCGAATATAGACGAATGTGAAGTTGGCCGCGCGAGACAAAGGTGGCCAACTTCGCACGAGTCTCTAATCGTCGTTCTTTCATTGGTGCGCGAACTATTTTTTGTAACAAGTGTAAGGAAAGTGCCCTGCTTCGGTTCCGTTTAGAAAAAGGAAAATGTTTTCCGTCCTAGTACAGAAACTTGCAAGTTTTTCGCCCTAGGACGGAGAGTTTTCGTCTTCGTTTATAATCAGCCAGTTTCCGTCTTCTAAACGGGACGGAAACTGGATAGTTTCCATGCACGTGTTACAAAATAATATATTACGCACCAAGAGCGGAATGACAACAATTATAATCGTCCATAACAGTCGTTCCGTCCACGGTGCGTATATTACTTTTTGCAACAAGTGCAAGGAGAGTGCCCTGCTTCGGTCCCGTTTAGAAATAGGAAAATATTTTCCGCCCTAGGAAGGAAAGTTTCCACGTTTAGAGATCTATAATTAACTAGTTTCCTTCAACGTGTTACAAAACACTATATATTCAGTGTCTTGCTCAATTGTCAACTGTTTTTTGGATGCAACCTGGAAAAAGAAGCAAAGAAGCTAAGCTTTCGTTTACGAGTTGAAGAGGAAGTGAGGGGCCAAAAGTTGCATCGCCTTGTCCAAACATTAACGTTAAATTTCATCGTGGCTGAAATAAAATTCGTTCTTTCATATAAATTTCATGTTTACGAGTGCGGGGGAGCTCATGAAAGGAAGCCGAATAGTTGTCTTAAAAGTAAAACTCAAGACAAATTGAAAAAGCGGATTAATGTCGCCGGAGTGTTTTGAGGGATGGTTTAATTAAAAATGTTTTCCATTTAACAGAGGAGCGTGAAAACGTGTGACCGAATCCGAACGTCGCGAGTTGAAAGAAACAGTTCCGTCGATGCCGTTATAAATTCTTACAGTTTAATCTTTATTAGTCGACGAGGCAGAGCTAAGAAAGAGTTCCTCTTTTGTTTGTTTAATGAACTACGGTAATGCTGTTCCGATTCAAATAATTCGACTTAACAGCTCACCGTCCGACTCCTTCTCTTATTCCGAACCCTCCTCCCCACCCCAATCCCCCACCCCCACCCTCGCCGACTTCTTTGTACTCGACACGAAACCACATCTCCGGGACTTTCGATACAGCTAATTAAAAATCATCCTCCACGAGAGAAATTCCAATTTTCGTATCCCATTCATTATCGCGCGGGGATAAAAGTAAAGCCAACAACAAACCCTCGCGCCCCGCGCCCCGCGATGTCTTTGATTCGAGTTCGACAAACAATCCTTTCAGTCCCTCGCCCGAGTAGAATTGAAAGACTTCGTCTCGCGGTCGTCGACGGGAGAAGCAGATGTCAGGGATCCGTCAAAAAGTAAACGAGTGTGTCAAGAATTAAAAGTAATAAAAAGAGAAACACCGGATTGACAAAGTGAACGCGAGCTACGAGACGAAACTCGACGAGGCACGAGCGGGCGAAGGAAGCTCGCGGAGGAGAGGTAGCGGTGGAGTTTGGTGGGTGGGGTGGGGGTAAAAAGACTCGGCCGGAGAGAAGAGAATGAAACGCGAGGACTTTAAGGGATCGACCGAAAGCCGGCGAAGTTAAATTTAGGACGACGCCGAATCATGTCTGTATTTGCTCAAGCAAGGGCTCTTTTCTGGCTCTCTGATGAATTCTACTCAGGGGGAAGAAAAGAAAAACAAGACGGACAGAGATAAAGCGAGAGAGGAGGAGAGCGAAGGATGGGGGAAAGTAAGAATCGGGTCAGTGGACAGAAACTCGTTGCTTCCTCTATTTAAAAGAGCTCGCGCCGAGATTTTACGTAATATAAACAAAGTAGGCACTTCATGAAGTGCTCTAACGATCCTTGGTTCTACTTTTCTGTTTGAATAGCGACACGGCGCTTCGCAGTGTCGGACGGCGCGGAAGCGCGCCCCCGCTCGCCGTTATTTCGTGCGCGTTATTTCCCTCGCAACGACCGCGATGAATATTAATTTAATGCCAAAGCGGAAATCTAATTATGCCCGAAACGGATACGAAAGTTTCGGGACACTTTATTCGCGCGAAAAGTCGTGGCGATTGGATAAAGGGAAACGTTTGGTTCACCTGTAAGCTCGCGCGAGCCAATTGAAAAGGCAAGGCCGGTGACCTTGTTTTTGCGTTAGTTAAACTTGAATGAACAATGACGGAATTATTCAATTACCGTCACGCGCGCGATCGTGAATATTTCAATGCAGTTTTGATACTTGTGGCACGAAAGACTCGGCGGCCCATTCATCATTGAGGCGCTTTATATTATGTTTACGTGTTTAACATTAAGATTTTACCCCCGTGGCTGTTAACACTAGTTAAAATAGATACTTTTGTACATATAAATTGCGATGAAACAATAAAAAAAATCTTTTAATTGTATATTGACAAACGAAATATTGTATGAAAGTAATTGAAAAACTAGATATCATTAATAATTCTCATATTTCTTTAATATGAAATTCATCTAATTAAATTCTGTTTTTTATATTAAATATTTATCATGTACATTTGCAAGTTAACAATAAAATATTTGTATTATTTGTTATCACAATCAGATGATATGAATAAATTATACATATACAATTAGGATTCTTTCTTAATTTTAATGTTTGCAAAAAACTATATTTTATTATACAATTGGAAGTAAAATTTAACTATTTTCTGTGCGAATTTATGTATTTTTGATTAAACTGAATAATTGTTTCCTTCATTTCTAATAACGGAATCAATGAATTTGCAATTTAATGTAGAAATTATACATTTACAACCGCAAAATTTTCATCTTATTTTACTTTAACATTTGAGTCGTATAATCATAAGAATTCGCTGTAAATTTATGCTTTCTTCCGAACAAAACTTTACTGCCATTCCAATTTAAGCAAATAAATTTCCATTTATTTCAGTCTAATTGGGCAAATGCTAAATGAAAGGATTAATTCTAGACGAAGTCATTTGGTTGGAAATCTGTTTACACTAATTTCAATTTATTACGTATAATACAAAATCACTTTACCATTATAGGATTGTAAGAGCAGATAATTAGAAAGAAATAATTATCACTTTTATATATAAAAATAATACTACTTATTAAAGATTTTATGCAGCATACTATTAATCACTTCCACTTCATTTTAGGATTTATATTCGTATAACATATATTCCCGCAAGTTTTTTTTTAATTTGCAATGTTTAATGTGAAAAATTAAATTGAAAACAAAGATAATGTATTATATTAAAAAGTACAGTTCCAGGAATTTAATATGCACTTTATTACAAGTACATTCGCTCTGAATAAATACACTGACAAACAATGTATTTAATCTGTTATAAAACATTACCATTTGAAAAATTTCAAGTGAATTCTTTAGTCAAAATAAATCTGGAAATAAAACTTATTTTCTACAAGAACACAATGAAAAAATTTACATCTTACTCTTATTAGATTATTAAAAGATCGCCCTCTCAACCCTTTACCCCTGATAAAATTGTACTCTCGACATAAATCGGTTATGGTATATTCTTGGAATAATGAAACAATAATTTCCCATAAATATGACTGAATAAAGATATATTATTAAATATTTTCATCATTAGCTAGCCCCCCCTCCATTTGATTGGGATGATAAAAACAAATTACTACGTTCTTAAAAAAAATTGATAGTGAGTTTATGTAAATCATGAAAAAAAAAGAAAAGTATAATTTTACGTTTAATACATTAAATGAAACTGATAACTAAAAATAATAAGAAGACTTTATGTATCAAATTTTATAAAATAGTACAATAATAAGAAATTTTATATACAGATGTAAAATTTTATATAATAATAATAAATTTAATAATTATTGCAAACAATTGTAAAAATTTTTATGGGCAAACATTAATCTTTCATTTTAGTACACATATAAAGGTAATAGGATTACTTTCGTCAAATGTTTCAGTAACTACGAGAAAATGCTTTATTGAACTAATGTACGAATACATACATTTATCCATTTAATAATTGGTTTGTTCAACTATCTAATAGGAAAATAATTTGGCTCTATTAAGCAAATCTTTGAACATGATTTCATGTATATATTATAACAAAAAAAACCCACTAAAGCTTTTTACAGCATTCAGAGTCATTAAATTAAATTTGTTTACAACTGCAGAAACCATTTTGAGGAAACGAGCGTAACATCTTTATTCAGTCTCAGTAAAAAGTCTTTAAATTTATAATGAAATCTCGCAAAATCTGTATAGTAAATATAATTAAGAATAAGTAAAGTTGAGCAACGATAACTATTATACAAATATAATTTAAGTTCATTTCTTCAGCGGGTTATAACCGTGTCAAAATGCAGATATAAACGAACTAAAATTAGAGGCTGTCTGTTTCATTTCAATCATTTAAGTTTTTCAAAACACTTTAAACTAATTTCGATTATAAATACGATATTGACAACTCAGTACTTGAGAATGTAGTTCTGTCGGTTGTTAACCCTTTATATCTATAATTGCAAACAATTTATTTTCAATACTTTCTTTCACACATAAAAGAAGAAATTTTTTTAATTTCAACTTCATACATTATAGTATCATCAAAATGAAATTGTCTTATTTTCAATCTATACTATCATAACTATAAAATATTTATTTATGGTGATCTCATAAGCTTTTACTGAGAGTAAAATTTACAATAAATACTGATTAACAATACTAATAAAAATTTTACTGTAATTACATATAAAGTTTTAGATGTTATATATTTTCATTTTAAAAATACTGTGTCTAGACGTGTTTCATATATATTTCAGTGCTTTAAATCAATTCTATTTAAACCTATTAAGAAATTCCCATTTTATTGTTAAGTATTAACATCATACATTGAACTTTCCCTAACCTTACCTATCAAGGTCAAATGTATTAATAATCGTATCAACTGTGTAATGCAGATAAAACTTAAATATTCTGAAAATCATCGTGCCATTTCCACATATTTTAATTAACAATTAAAACTAACATTGATTTATCGTTTAAACCATTTCAACACACCAATAAATGTTTTGCATGCTATCAAAATTAAATTAAACAAAATCAAATTAATATAAATTAATAATATGAAATATTTATATTTGCAATTAAATTGTTTAACTGCAACCAACACGGTAATAACATTTAATTGACAAGTAAAAAAATAATATCTGTTGTTATTGAATTCGTATATTTCATACGAAACTTTATCCTTTACAATATTACTCCTCGGTGCTTGAAATAAAAAATATTATTCATCGAGTTAAATATCTCTTTACCTATCTCACTTTTTTCTTCTCCTTTTTTCTTTCATACAATTCACTTAATTTAATAAATTATTAATAACTTCACATAAGTCTGAATTAATTATTCATCCTCCGTATATTTAATCGAATAATCATTATGAATTGACAATAAAAGTTAATTTCTTCCGAACGTCCAAAATGGAGCCATTTTTACTTCGATTCCTCGGCCATAATTGTAGCTCCAATTTATACCACAATAAATCGAGAGGTATTAATGGCTCGACAGCCCAAGGAAAAATAATAAAGGGATTCATTAAAAAAGTTCATTACCACTTGAAATTTCGTCGTTTCGGATCTCAAAGAGAAACGGATATTACTCCGGACCATTATGATAATAATTAAGATTGTGTTATTGTGGACGAAATGAAATTGTAATTGGTGCAGAAAAATGTGCATTTCGTACTAAGGGATTTGCAATTTCGACCTCAAGCGATGCATAACGAAGTTTGTTGACTCGCAATTACCAGACGTTAGAAAGTCGCGTTTAATTGGTTCGCGGGAATTTTATTTTACAGCTGTAACGAGAATTCAAAACGGAGAGAGAGAGAGAGAGAGAGTGGGGGGGAGGGGAACTGAAAGCGACCGAAATTGCCGTTAAAGCGCGGATGCGTTTGTTTGTTCGCATTTTTTGGCGCCTTTTCAGCGGCTTCGCTTCTTTGTCCTCCGCCGGTTTCTATGCGGAACTTTTATAATTTCAACTTTCCTTAAAAACTTTCGACTTTCTTTTCATCCCCCCCCCCCTTCCAGTTAAATACCCTCTTAAAATAAACACCGATGTTTAATCGAGAACCAAAACTGTTGGACAAACGAATAAATATTATTATATAGCGAACTTTCGTTCGTGCCACGGAGTTGAGAAATAATGCGGTATAAATATTTGAAACCATTATTTGTTCCGTAAATAAGAAATAAGTTCGCTGATAATATGAATTCTTTTTTTTCCCCCTATGTCTTCCTCCTCTTCTTCTTCCTCTTCCTTTTTTTTTTCTTTATCCCCGCAAAACTTAACGAATCTCGAGAGCTTTTCGTTTAATTTAGTTTATAACTACTGTAATTATGTTGTAACTGCTACTACGTTGATTAATGAACTTGTATATAATGCGAAATTTATCTTTGAAAAACTTATTTGCGCTAAAACTTGAACCGCAAACGGACTGATTGCGTGAAGTTTGTTTAGCCGAGTTCATAACCCTCTTCATTAAACTCCGTGGATTTTCCTTTGTGACGCGCGTCAATATTTAATGAAACCAAAAATCCATAGCTCGTGCGTTAATTTTCATAAGCAATTCGCGCGCCTTGTTTTCCCGCAACGCGCAAGAAACAATGGGCGACTTTCAAAAAGTGCCCGACAGAGGGGAACTTTGTGTCGTGCGCGAGCGCGCGCCCCTACCATTGTTCCTTTTTGAAATTAAATTCGATCCAAACCGGGCGTTTCTATTTTGCAAAAATGTCCGCGATTAATAAGAGTCGCTTGTGAGCGAAGAGGAAAAAAAAAATATGTAGCGTAATATTTTGCATTTTAGTCGATTTCAACGTTCGCGGTAATGCGCGCGAGCAATTATCGAACAATGAGTTTGTTGTAATGGCTACCTTGGAGGGACAATCTTTTTTCCACGCGTTTCGTAATTTACATACGACGTACGTTTTAATACGGTCTCCCGCTTCGCGTAGGAAACAAAGTGTATTTCGCGACTGGACGAAATATTAAATATATTGGGGAAAAAAAGTACTCGCTTCGGTAGATAAATGAGTTTATCTGGCAATTTTTAATTAATTTAGTAAGAATTTCATTTATTTTCAGAAGGACACACGTATTTAATCATCATATACGTTGAGAAAAATATTTTTTCTCATAAGAATGTTCACAAATTGTCTTCTGCACTGAGAAAAAAGTTATAATAAAATTGAAAACAATTTATTATCCATTTGAGGATATCTCTAAAGAGTGAACAATTTTACTATTAAAAATAGTAAAAATGATAATTATCAAAGCAATTTGTAGTACTTTTCTACTAACATTTATTACATGAGTTTTAAATTTTACTATTATTAACGGTAGAAATAATTACTTTTCCAACATATCCTCAAATTGATGGCAAAATGTTACATTTTTCCTATATTTTGCAAACGGCTTCGCTTTAAGATTCCAGCACAGTAATTTTTACTAGTTTTTTTTTTCAGTGTATCTTAAGTAAGCAAATCTTATCACTTTGTCAACAATTATTGTTTTACAACGGACAACAGTTGTCGACCTGCTAATACCTTTTTCCAACTTCAGATATTAAATTGTTAATTCTTCAAATTTACCCTCAACGTACACTCACAAAACTGTCTATTTAAGAGTAATAGAATCTTCTTATATTAAATAGGGATTCCATTCAATATATGGACAAAACTAAATTCTATTTATAATAAGAATACATTATTCTTACAAAGAATATATTTATATTAAGAATAATTTCTATTTATAGACTGAAAGAAAAAAGTACGACAATAACAATTGAACGACGCATGTGTATTTTCAAATAGACATATTCTTATAATAAATAGAATATCTGGTTAGTGTTATCTGAAATAAGTTTTATTATAAAATGAAATTTTTTTCAATATAAAAACCTTAATCTATTGTATATTAACTGAATATTCTTATTTTTAATAGATTTTCTATTAGTTTTAATAGGAATATTTTCTTTGTACAGGTTTCTTAAAGTAAGTATATTTTTTTTCTGAGT
>JABFPN010005640.1:0-12787 GCA_022817305.1 Leptoteleia sp. ZL-2020
CCCGATCGTACGTGTGAATAATATCAGAGTTGCTTTTGTGTATTTATATTCGTCAGGAAGGAGTTTATCGGCTGAATGAATAATAATGAGCCGAGTTTTGTGTAGGAATGTTATTTATCAAAGAATTGTTTTTAGTAACTGTACTCTGCTCTTGATACTCGAAATGTGCTTACGTAAATCAAGCGCGTATTCAGTCGCGATATCGTTCCAATGATAATCGCAGTTCTGTACGCATATATGGTCCATATATGGTCCATGGGATATGAAAAAAATTTCACGTTTTTTCTTCATGCATATATGACGATATATGGCTATATATTAGTCATATAACAAAAGGATATATAAAGTTATATGACAATATCTGATATAATATATGGTTTCAATAATTTCTTTAAATTGAAATTAAGTATTGCCATATATGAACCATATATGGCCGTATATTGCTATATATGAATTTCGTATTTTCTTATATGAAGTTGTTAAAACATGTAGATAATATGTGCATCATATATGGACCATGTGTATACAATATATATCCATGTATATACAATGTATGGACCATATTCTAGTCATATATGGTTAAAATAAACCTTATATTGAAAATAATTATTACCATATATTAATCGTACATGGCCATATATGAATTCAGAAAAAACATGCATGTTTATATATGAATTTTTTATTATACGGATCATATTCTAGCCATATATGGTTACAATAAATTTCCTTATATCGAAAGTAATTATTACCATACATCAACCATATAAGGCCGTATATTCATAAATGAATTAAGAAAAAACATACGTCCATATATGAATTTTATATATTTAGTTATTTATTAAAGAATTGCTTTTAATAACTGTACTCTGCTCTTGATACTCGAAATATGCTTACGTAAATCAAGCGGCGTATTCATTCGCGATATCGTACCCAACGATAATCACGGTTCCTACTAGAACACGAACATTCCAACCGGCGAGTTTTAAGCGTGCCAAATTTTGACACTTGAAGCTGGGATAAAATTGCCGAGCGATTCCCGCAAATTAATCGTTACTCGCTTCGTAATCTGTCGGCGTTATCGCGTTATCGCGTTTCGTAATAAAGCAACGGGATCACCTTCTCTCCGTGGTACAGTTCCGATAAATTCATTAACAATGGCGCGTAGGCGAGCATTAAGTTGTATTAGGCTGGAAAAAAAACAAAAAAAAACAAAAAAAAACCGGTCGCCAACGAAAGCGGGCCGCAGCCGGCCGAATCCGTCCAATTAACGCGCACGAGTGATCGGATTTGAAATATCCATTATTAATCGTCTCAATTATAATTCCATGTTGACTATCGAAGTATCAAATTATGCCGAGTGTTCTCGCTTAATTGAAACGAGACAATGATTAAGAAAAAGAGTCCGCGACTCTTATTTCGCGCGGCGGAGATGAGAAAGTCCCCGAGACACAAAGGAAAGGAAGGAGCGGGAGAAATGAAAGAAAAGAAAGAAGAAAAAAAGTAAACGCGACGGCTTATCGCGTCGAAAACAATTTATGCGCATGGAAAATAATTGCGATATTAATGGGGTGAGAAGCATTGCCACAAATCAGAGCCGAAGCGTCGATAATAGGGAAAAATATAAGAGGCCAGATAAAGCAATCGAGAAAGGTAGACCGGGCGAAGGTCGATCCTAAATTCTTCTTTTATTCGTTGAAAACGCCAGGACGTCTTAAAGACGATGGAGCGGAGTGGCTTTTTTCCCGCAGGTCAGTGTCTGAAATTGATTGTAACGGTGGAAATTTATAGGCAGAAAGAGAGATATATATAGATTGGTAGAGGGGGAGGGGGGAAAAAGGTTGGCCTCGTGATCAACCCGAACATGGACGTATATTAGTTGTCAATGAAAGGTTGCATCAGGTACATCAGAACGTCTATAAGATGTTCGAAAGACGTGTAATCGACGTATATAAAATGATCACTATATGGTCAATTGTCATGTTTTTAAACTTTAAAAGCGTTTTCAACTTTCAAAACCGTTTCTTTCTTCATTTGACCATGAAATGATCATTTTATATACGTTGATTATACGTCTTACGAACTTCTTAGTGACACTTCACTATGTACATTTTTATTGCAACATTTTTTTGACGTTTAACATACGTCTATGTTCCGTATGGGAAATACGAGCGACGCTGTTGGATCCGGAACGATTCGCTGCCGGAAATTTGAATGATTTAATTGGAAAACTGGGAATAAAAAATTGGATGCTCCGCGAGAGTGCACTCGATAGCTCGTATCGTAGCGTAACGATGACCTTCGTATTCGAACGGTAAGAGTGGTGTTGGAGTACGGCTCTCCAGCTCTCCGAATTAATTCACCATTAACGATTTTGCGAGTCGATAATTTGCCCCTTTTTTCTATGGAACTGAAAATCAAAACGTTTTTGAAATTGAACACATAAAAAATACGCGGGAAAAAAATATGAAGTGCACCACTAAATTTCTATTTAAGTTAGATATATTGTTTGGCCATTATTGGGATAAATAGAATCAGCTATACAAATTTACCTAATCCAAAACACAGTGAAATCCAAGTAGTTTTCCTTGATATATTGAGGTTATGTTCAGTCCCCATAGGATAAGAATACAGTTGAATCAGCCATAGAGTTTATGTAACGTTTAAATATTCATTTTAGTCGATTTAATATCTAGGTCTACTGCAAATAGAATAAATTCTTACTAAATTAGTTAAAAATTGCTAAGATAAACTCATTTACCTACCAAAGCGAATACTTTTTTATTCCGTGCAATGTTTGTAAATATTTGAAAGATCAAATTAATGAAGTAGAAATAATAATATTGCTTATTTACATCTAAAGGACATAAAGAATGGATATAAATACAAAACAAAAACAATGCTTGTTTACAAACGTTTCATTTTTCAGTACCATCTTTTATTCCTTCTGACTTTTATTTAGGATGGTGTGGTGGGGGCTTCATCGTATGTACGTTTCCCTGGCATTAGCCGGACAAATATTGTAAATCATTGCGAATTTCACAAGCGTGCTTCGTTCCAGTTATTATTTGTCATTCAAATTTAATCACGATGCTTGAATAGGAGTGTCCTTCGCGCGGCAATACGACGCTCGTCGGCGTTTTATCTTGGTTCGCGCGAGCGAGGGAAGAGAGAAAGGAGAGGCGCTTGCGAAGTTGGCGCATTCACATCAATGAATTCATGAAGAGTCGACTGCCAAATGTATGCAAATGTGCACCTTCGCGCTTTGCAAAGACTTTGCCGAGTCATACGGGTAAATATGAAACACACGAGACTACGCCTCTTCGATTAACCGGGTCGTTAAAATTCATGAAGCCGCATAGTTTTTGACCTTTTTTTTTTGCCTTCTCTTCTTTTTTTTTCTATATCCGTTTCAGGAATGACTACAGCGAAGCCAGACCAATCGCTTTTCCACGGCTATCGCTGGCCGGCCAAAGCAACGGGGCATACGATTGGAACTGCGGAACGGAACGTTTTTAATATCAAGCGCACGATATAGCACTGTTTGTAAACATCTGGAAGGTCAAAATAATTAAATAAAAACAATAATATTGTTTGTTTATGTCCAAAGGACGCGAGAATGGATGTAAATACAAAACGGAAACAAAGTTTGTTGACATTTTGGGTTTTGAAAACGTTTCGTTTCTCGGTGTAAATGGGGGATACGACTATTTATGCTGGTCCCTCGGACGTGTATTATATTTGTTAGTTCTCGCATGGGTTATCCGTAATACGCGCGCGAATGTATCGTGCGTTTCGGGCTTTGGTTGTTATCAGCGCGGGTTCCACCCCACGCGCATAAATAATCCCGGGCAACCCTTCCAGATCCACTTTCTGATGGCACGCATAAAGGGTCCAGATACTTACGGTTAACCCTCCGGCTTTTGGCAATACTGTTTTCTACATAACAGTATAATAAATACACCGTAACGCCTATCCGCACGACGAATAACGCTGCCAAGTAAAGTTTCGTTCCTGCAACAATCATCAAAACAAGTCCCTCCCAAACGGCGCTTCTTTTACTTCGCTTACATCACTTTCCGCGCGGTATTCCAATCCAAGCAGACATTTCAATCGGGCTAAAATTTGGCCCGGAGCGGGCAACCGTGCTTCTTGATCAGGCCCTGATAAGACACCCAGATCAGGGTCAGTAAATAATGTATTACGTAATATTCATCAGGGAGTGATCGGGTCTTAATCAGGGTATGAATAGGGCTTATCTGATGTTGGCTTTAGAAGATAGGTTTTTAGTTTTCTATAAAATTTATAATGAAGATTAATTATTTTCTAATTATTCACCTGCCAGGGGTTTAGAAGGGTGACGTCACCTTCCTAGGTCAGATCATATTTCCCCAGTTTCAAACTAAGTCTGATATACACTTTTTTCAATGGTATTTTTCGACGGAATTTTAAGTAAAGCTTGTTTTAAAGAACCCTCTAGTAAAAATTGACCGGTAGGTAAGTCGGGCGTGTAATGGTTCGTCCGCCAGGGTCCTAGATGGGTGATGTTACTCTACCCAGGTCCCTGGCTGGTGAGCCATTACATATCCCGTTACCGCTTGGTCAATTTTTACTAGGACGGATTAGAGCTCCAATATATTACGGGCAAATCCGATTCAGTTTCTACTAGGGAATGATCCTCATTTCCCTGTTTCTCCTACTTTTTTAACCCTGTAACTTTTATCGACGGCCACGCGGTAACTTTACCGAAGCTCGTAACGAAATCGCTCGAAAGATATCGATTTATTTCCGATCCGCCGGTGGATTAGCTGCAACTCGAACCGTGGACATTAGGAGAAGGGCTTCTCTCGGCCGTCTCGAGAGCCATTTCCTCGTCTCGACTTCCTCACCCCTCCCCCTCTATCGCCGTCCCTTTGCTCCTCAAAGTCGCGTTATTCTTGAAAAATTACACTTCCGATCTAATTGCTTTGTGAAACGTGACGCGAATTCATTGTCGGGACTAACCGGCAAGATGTTCGCGATATTCGAGCCGAAGTTGTTTTGATTCGCAAAGGTTGTGTCGGATGATTTGCCTGTTTCATTCTACGTGGGAATCGTTACGAAGATGCTCGCACCGATAAGCAACGAAATATTCATATTTAGGACTACAATGAGCTCATTAAAATTCACTAATGCCGTCGGAGATTACGTGTTATGAAAGAATGTTTAATGGAGGCGACCTAACCATGAGGACGTTGCAAATTACACTCGGTTTATTTATGCATATTAACAAGTGATATTTATAGTGCAGCGGGTACCCATCAATTATATCGGTTAATGGAATGGTTGACACCCCTGGTATATAATATGAAAAAATATATAATATTGACCTTTGTAAGAATTGGAACCGGATAAAATTCGGGCCCTATGTAGGCAAATTCACTTTTACTGGCCCCGCTTGGGTTTAATTTGGGCCCTTGTTAGGTTTGTAGTGCTTTGCCTGTTCAATGCCCGGATGGGCAAAACTTCATAGGGTTATTGCCAAGTTTGGTATTTTTAGACAAATTTTTATTGCAAAGTAAACACTGAATCGAATAGTAAATAATAACATTGTTATTATTTATAATGATTATTCATTTAGGGCGCACCTGATAAAAGCTGTATTAAGCTTACAAAAGAATACCCTAGTAAGGGCACTAGGTTCGCATTCTCTAAATACAACTAGGTGTTACAAAACTAACTAGGGCTTTGATTAGATCACATAGAGTGGGACCAGTGTTGGGTTACTCAATATCTGGAAACTCGGAGGGGCCCTAACATTGACCTGGACAGGGCTACCCCTTTCTCGGAACGCCTTGATGGGGGCTTGCCTTGATGAGGCCTGGATATTAACCTGAGTAAACGCTGACAAATCTTACTAGGGTACTTGGTCTGATCTGAATATGAGTATGATGCTTTGTGTAGGTTAGATGGTTAGGTTGAAGGCCCCAATGGAATCAGGGTAATTTGCTTTGAAGATAAAAAAGAACCTGACTAATAATTGTTGGTTAATGTTCGTTTACCGATCGTTGCTATAAATGTTATAAAAATTGAATATAAAAACGAAAAGCAGCCGTGTCAACGTCATTATGTAAAGTATCTGTTGTTTAAGAGTATCAATGTTGCAAGGATACGAACGTATCACGTGAAAGGTAATTGAAAAATAAACGTTTATATAAATTATTGCGCTACGCGATTCATCTGTACCGCTACGTGCAATTCCAAAGAGTACATTTAATTAAAAACAAACCGGCTTCAGCCGCATAAAGCACCTAATATAATTTACGATGGAAATCCTTCAAACGCGAAAGAATACTCGCAAAACATTTCTTTTGTGTCCGCGGTTGAAAAGAAGCACATTTGTACAGTGGTCCCAATGTGGACCGAAGTGTCGAATTTCTCATTGGGAATTATAATGCGAGAGATGGTTTATTGTCTTGCGGGAGCTGCGAAGGCGCGCCCGGACGAGGGCGCACGGGAACGTCGAATACGTAATTTGATAGTGACGAATCAAGTCCTTGGTGTCGCGCCCCATTCACGAGTTGATAACGAGTCCGCATTGTCCACGTTAATGCGCGCGTTTCTTCCAATTTTGGGGGAGGGGGAGTGCGTTGAATTTCTCCGATATTCATTTCATCCAAACATACCTTACATCAGAAAATCATACCATCTAACCTGCAATTTATCCAAAAGTCATTTCCCCCGAAGGCGTCATTTATCCAAACTTCAAAATTATCAAAGCGTCATAATATCCAAATGTTATTTCATCCAAAATTCATTTTACACATTTGTTTGAGCGTATTCACTCAGTTAATAAAGGATGCACCTACATGGACATAAATATCTGTCATTTATTAATATAAGGTGATTTTTGAATGAAATGGCGTTTGGATAATTTAACGTTTACATTGAAAGCTCATTTTTATGAGCAGGGCGATGTGATCGGGAGTGGCGCGGGGAGAATCTCCTTGGTTGATAATTGATAAAGAGGTTTCGCGACAAGGGTTTCGTGCCTTGGCCCGGAAGAGTGTAAAATTTGCGCCGGCTGGATAATGAGGCGGCGTACGTAGGGAGACCCTCCGGGTTTTTAGTGGTGGTTTGGGCGACGAGCGAGAAATCTAATTCGTTGGGATACACGAGGCCGGCGGGCGATCGGGTTTCGATCTCTCCAAGGTTCGCGAGCCGACATTCCCGCGCTAAACTAGTTTCGAGCCACTCCGAAGTTCGACGCAAAACCTGTCGGTCCAACGAGGCGTGTCCCTGATAGAATTGCGATGCCAGCGATCTTGCGGTCAATGGAAAAAAACGTCCATTCTTTCGAACCAATTATACATCCCGGAGAGCCGAAAGTAGCCGAGTCAAATTCTTGTAGAAAAATGCCAATCTTGGGATATTTCATAAGCGGCGGAATCGGAGTGGAGAAGAAATGGGACGGCCAGTTTTTCGAGCCACGCCGCGGGGATTATTTTAAGAGCTAGAGAGCCCCCGAGCGTGTCGTGGCCTGGAAATGGTACTGGACAAACATTATCGAGATACAAAATATAAACAAATGTTTTTGTTTTGTATTTACATCCATTCTTGTGTCCTTTGTACGTAAACAAACAATATTATTGTTCTTGTTTTGTATTTACATCCATTCTTGTGTCCTTTGGACGTAAACAAACAATATTATCGTTCTTGTTTTGTATTTACATCCATTCTTGTGTCCTTTGGACGTAAACAAACAATATTATTGTTCTTGTTTCGTTAATTTGACCTTCCAGATGTTTGCAAACATTGTTTTTTATGTGCTCAACAATAAAAACGTTTCATTCTTCAGTTCCATGCGGATCCTCGGGGATGTGCGAGATTTGCCTTGGCGCGCAGCTTTCTTCGCAAATAATCGCCCGACCACTTGGGTATATCCTGATTTACGTTTGGCCCTTCGTTATCTCGGCGCGAGGCGCGGCAACCGTCGTCGCTGCCTCGCGCTATGAAATCTGGCAGCGACACCGCTAGGGTTGCTACGGCTTTATGCGCGTTGGCCGGGGGGGGGGGGATGTGGTTTGCTTTGTATCGCATAACTTTGCGCGTATCCTTAAAGATTGCCACCGCGTCCTCTTGCTACGGCCACGTTGAACCACCATTAAGGATGCTTTATTGCTAATTACTTTGTTAACGTCCCATTCGCCGTCTTTACGAGACTTGCATTTTTACCTTCCTATTCAAATATATATCTATATGTATATATTCAAGTATATATATATGTATTAGCTTTACGTCTCAACTCGGTTAACCGCCGGTCTTATTGTCACGCTGAAATACTTCGCGGCAGTTTGCTAACTAGAATTTTAAGTACGGTTTTAGAGCAACCCTTCGTAGGCTACCTTGCGGCCAAGATGGGTCAATATGGTGTGTCTTAAAGTTAATATAAATAATAATTAACTGTAATAGACTAGTACTGTCTTCGCCATCGTTTTCAAATCGTTTCCATATAATCATATATTTTAATTGTGAAAATAGTTCAGATTACTATAGTTTACATTTGTGATAATTGTATTTAAAGTCGTTACAACTAAATACGTCACAGCTCTACCAAGTTTAGTTCTGACAACTTTGTAAATTCCTCTCGGTGCAGTGTCGTAGCGTCTTCGGGGATATATATCCCGCGCTGTTTATTAAATCCAATCGTCTTTGTCCGCAATCAATACAATTCCGAGCGAAAGGAGCAGTGGGCCAGGGCAATTGCCAACTGTTCACGTCGGCAAACCTAAACGCGTACGTATTAACTTGTCAACTGGGTGCAAGAAGTACGGTTTCGCCAAGCGCCTTGGATTCGACCGGAAAGCCAAAGACGAAATAAAACATTGAAACGTAGAGGTTGCCCTCGGTTTAGGACGACGGGAAAAAGGACGGACAAGGGGAGGGGAACCGGGCAGCAAAAATAATCGCAAAAGGCTGCAGGTTATTTGTTGGGGATGCCGCTTTACAGAACCAGTTTAAAAAGGTTTCCTTTTTTCCGAGCGACGATTCGCCGCCACAAATCATCCGTCATTATCAATGAGAGCCAGTTGACGAAAGTTGACGGAGGCTGCGCGATGGCCTCGGCATAATGAAAATCCCCGATCTCCTTCCCATGCGTATTTTTTGATTCGCCGCGACGATCTCGTGTCCCCGGCCGTCCTCAGCGCGGCCGCTCCGCTACGATCCATAATTGAGAAACCAGTTTAGGAGTCGACGGCGCGCTCGTCCCGCTTCCTTTCTTGGTCATTGAATTTGCTATATTGGACGCTGTTGCTGCAGTTAACCCGATCGTCGTGTAATGCAGACGCGTGGCGCAAAGCCCGAGGGATCTCGGCTTTGGTGACGGAAAGGAAAGAGAGAAAGAAGAAGATGAAGGGAGAAGGGGACCCGCAAAAGTTGAGGGCTCGATCTCTTCTGCTGATACGCTTTAAGCGCGCCTGCCCATGCAGAAATTTCCAACTTTGACAGCCGTTTTAATGTCGAAATTACGTCACATTTCGAACGTCGATGATCGACGTATTAGCAACATGGCGGGCTGAATTTATGCAAACTTCATTTCATCCAAGCTAACCTTTTATCCAATCGTTAAATTGTCGAAGCGTCAAATTTTCCTAGCGGTATTTTGTTCAAACCGACCGTTGGTTGGTAACGGAAAGCAAAGAAAGAGGAAGAATAGGAAAATATTCGTCTTGGTTAAACACGTAGGGGCATAGTGATACGGTGGGAGTAGTGGTGCAGGGAGTGACTTCTGACTGTAAAGCAACCAGTTCTATTCCTTGGTATATTTGCTCATACTTTCCAACAATATTCCAGTTGAAGTTGAAAATGTTTATTCAATGTTCCCCTAGTAAGAATTGTCAGGGTTTACCCGGATTAAAATTTGGGCCCCATCAAGGCAAGCCCGGCGGGTGTTCCGAGAAAGGGTAGCCCAATCTGGGTGTTTGGTAGGGCTTCTCCGGGTTTGCCGATATTGGGTAACCCTATACTGGTCCAGTCTATGTAATCTAATCTGGGCCCTAGTTAGTTTTGTAACTCCTTACCCAGCTATCCCCCGTACTGGCAATAGCCTGGGCTTTTATAGGCCCTTACTAGTTACACTTAGAAAATGCCAACCTAGGGCCATTACGGGTATTTTTGTATAGGCTTAATACAGGTAGTATCAGGTGCACACTAAACAGGTAATCATACTCTGGCACAAAGTGGGTATGCCCACTTTGATAACATTTAAAATTACATAATTGATAAAATATATATATAAATAATGTTTTACAATTTTTTTTGAGGTGAAATGTCAATGATTAGCCAAATCGTAAATAACATCTTGGACCAATATAGCGTCTCTGACGTGATATTAGTGTCTAAAAGCAATGCCGGATCATCCTCGCGATCCAGCCTCGGATCGACATGGTAATTTTACGTCAGGAAGGTGCTTCGTTTCGGGCGAATATTCAACGTTGACCCAACGCAATTTACCGACGTAATCCCGGCGATTGCCGACGTTGATCCAACCGTATTTTTCAGCACGGGTGACGATATCTTTGTAGCAGGGAAGTTTTGGGGCGCGAGAAAGGGCGATGATGCCGTTAAATTGACAAGGCCGAGAGGCGCGTCCTTCCCGGTTACGCCAAGGCAAACACACACGGAGCCGGTGCCGATAATTCCGGCACGTGTTACGGTCGCCCGTAGCGTCCGCGTAGCGTTGGTAGCGCCGGGCGAGGCGCGTTTCCCGCGCGTGTAGATCCTTATCTGGACCAGGGATATTCTTTAAAGCTGGGCAAGTGACGCACCGAAATGGCCCCGGCGCGATAAGGCACGCGGCCCTCTTTCGTTGTGTGTACCTTTTGGGCGCCGACGGCACCCCCATTGGCCCCGGTTTTGGCGCGCTAAGACGCTCGCCTCGGCCGACGGCTATTTTATTAGCCGGTTTTTCGCGCGTCAATCGGGCGTGACATTAATACGCGGCACAGATGACCCGGGGCCGATAATTTTCGGCCACCGGAACGGACGGATAAAGCGCGCGTGTGCAAAATTAAGGCGCGAACGCGAGATGATCCTACCCCCGATAAGCAATTTTTATATCGCGATAATTTAAAGGATATCGCCGGCTCGGCTCGCCGAGGAATTTACCAATCGATAATGTCAATGACTCTTGGTCTTTTTGCGGCCGCTCATTAGCGCCGCTGAATTATCACGAGAACAAAGTATTATGAGACGTTGTTTCGCATAATCCCGCCGTAATTTCATGCTCGGATCCATTCATTAAGAAAGTTCAGCCTTGGTCGCGGCTGCTTTTTTTTTTTTTGGCGCAACGCGCTCGCGCGTTCTCGGCTCTTTTGCGAAACATTGTTAATCCTCGCGCCATTTCGAGTAACATTTTGCAACGCATTTGCATTTTAATATTCCGTTTATGAAAATTATATGAACAACTTGTTTATCGCGAAGAGAGAACCCAAGGATTTCGACGGAGGAGCAATAAAGTCGATAGATGAATCTCTTATGCCGATGCATCGCTCGCAAGCAGATCGTTATCGTGCCTCTCGTATACTTAATTAAGGATCGCAAATTCTTTTTCCTTTCTCGTTTCTTTTCATTTCTCTCTCTCTTCCTTTTTTTTCTCTTCCTGCGTCATATTGCAACGCGAGTGCGAATCGACACGCATTAGGAGCCGTTGAATGCATGTTCCTCCACGTTTTATGTCCCGCAATTATCACATTATTATCTATTTTGAATGGCTTTCAATTAGTTTTCAGCGAGTTATCAATCTCTTTTGGGATAGTTTGGTAAGAAATTTTGGTGTGAAGTTCTCGCATCGAGGAGAATCATTTACACTATGGGGAATTTTTTAGTATTTGTTACTATAAACTGTAAAAAAAAGTACGATATTTGACTTTTGATTTGGAAAAAAATGAATTTTATACGCAAAACCTAAATCTACGCTTTTTCTTTGCTAACACTCTACTCCGCTGCCTAGAAAAATATTGGTCTTGGTCAAACTCTAATATCAATGTAAAGAGGAGCGTAGTGACATGATGGGAATGGTGGTGCAGGGAGCGACTTACAGAGTGTAAAACGAGTTCTATTCCATGGTTACATCTTTCTCTCTATATTTTTCTATAAACGTGCACATCGTATTATAAGAGATACTATAAATGAACACATATCCCAAAGTTACTACACGAAGAGAAATACCGTTTGATAAATTGCAACGTATATAGGAAATCAGTAATGATATTGTCACACTTAGCATTTTTCGAAAACAAATTTCATATGATACAAATAAATTTCTGAACAGTACAATTCACGTTGTCATTTTTAAAACTTTTAGAAGCACTGTTCAGAAATGTATTTGTATAATATGAAATTTGTTTTCCAAAAATGATAAGTGTTACAATACCATCCACTGATTTCCTACATACCCGCGTGGAAAAAACATTGTGGCAGAGTCTATGGCAGCACTGTGGCTAAGACTGTGGCATGCGGGAGCCCACAGTCTTGGTTACAATAAGCCACACATGTTGCCGCAATGGATCGACTGTGGGACGCGGCCAGGAGCCACAGTCAAGCCATAGTGGCTGACAAAGCATTTCTATATAAAACAAAATTTACTTTATACTCACCTTGATTTGAACTCCCGATCTACAGTTTATAAGTCACATGTCTTACCACTCGGCCATTCACGACCTCTGTTGACCAGTATTAAGGTTCTCAAAGACACTCGTACTACTACACTATAAGGCTGATAGTCTTTGAGAACCGTAATACTGATCAA
>JABFPN010005641.1:0-12786 GCA_022817305.1 Leptoteleia sp. ZL-2020
TTTAATTACAAAACCGAAAATTTTAAATCAGATTTAAGCGAATTTATGGAACGCGTTTTTTTAACACCTAAAAAACGCGTTCCGTAAATTTGCTTAAATTTAATAACAAACATTCAGTTATTTTAATGTAAAATAATCTCCCAAATTGAAAAAATGGTCTGAAGCAATTACATCGGTTACATTTATATATTTTTAATAAAAGCACAGAATACCCTAATCTAGTAATTAACGCTTACAGCATCGCGTTAAAGCGCAAATTTCTTTATCTCCTCCGGTATACGTCAGTTTTCATCGCCGTAATTCTAAAAATCAAATTAAATCGCACATCATTGAAAATTAAAGCGTTGAATTATTTGAAAAACTAAAAAAAATGAAATGTGATATATTTCATTTGAATTGTAAAAGGCTTGATTCGTGATCTCCGTAATAATAATTGCTCTTATTTCTTGTTTTTCGAAAGGAAACTTCTTTATTCAGTAAGCATTTACGTTTTGTCGAAAATAGTCTTATCATGAAATGTAATGATGCTACATGCGGATAAAGTGTCATAAATGTGATGGGAATTTTTAAAAATTTAAAGAAGGCCGTCTTCAAATGAAAACGTTTTCAAATATTGGAACAATTGTAAATAAAAGTTATATAGTATGAGTCAGAATATATCTGCGCAATACAAGCTCGAACAAAGTGTGATAGTAATTATGGAATTCGTTTCAACAATTTTGTTCACCTCAAATATATAGTGCTGATCATAATTAAAAGTGCTATAAATTTCTGTTCAATTTTGGTACAAGTATTTTAAAATTTGTTATAAAGTTGTACAAGTTCATCTTAAAGTTTCTTTAATTACATATAAATATTATATTATGATATATCTATTTTGAAAGTTATAAAATATATATAATGTCAAACGGAAAGTGGATGGGAAATAAATTCTTTATAATAATCACTCTATTGCTTATGTTTTATAAAACAAATGTATCATTTTTTTTAATATATATCTCTATAAGCGAATAATATTATTTAGTATTAAATAATATCCCAGGAATGTGCTGTGAATTAATTATATGTCCACTTCAAATATATATATATATATATAGACACAATATTTTACTATAATATTATACATTATTGTAATATTTTTTAACCTTATTAAGAATATAAAAAAAAAGACTTTTACCTGGGATATTATTTAATATTATTTATATTGAATAATATTTTAAGAATATTATGTTACTATATAAATAATATTGATGTAATGTCCCTGGTACATTATTTGCTTATAGGGATGGCAACTGAATGCTATAAAAAATAATGAATGCAATCTTTAAATGTTTGTTGATTATTCATGACTTAATCAGTATGTTTTTATACGAATGTACTGTTGTCATAAGATCATGATGCAAACATACTGAAAATGAAATAATGCTCTTTTTACAATTTTTCAAATTATATAAATTTATTTCTGATGAATCAAGTATTTAATTATAATATAATGTTGAAAAAAGTAATGTATGCAGAACAAAAGTACTATTTTATAATAATTTATTCATGATTTCTATATTTTTATTTGCAAATACAAAAATACTTTTACCATGTAGAATTAAACATTTTAAAAATGTTAATAATCTCCAAAAAGATCTATTTTTGAAAATGTATTATTATGATACTTTTCTAGGACATGGGTCTAGTTCTGAATTTGATGTTAAAATTACCCCTAGTAAAAATGAAACATGTATGGACATATATGTTTTAACAATTTCATATATGGACAAATATGTTACTTCTTAATTCATATACGTCTGTATATGGCAATAATTGACATATTTTAGTTATATATGCTTTCAATATTTTCCTTGCATTGATATAAATTATGAGCATATATCAAGCAGATATGACAAATTACGGCTATATATAAATTAAGAAATAACAGATTTGTTAGTTTTACTAAGCTAATTTTTCGTATTTGACAACACTTAATTTGTTCTATACAGCAGTATCTTCCGAATTTAAAAGGCGTTCCGAAAGGCGAGCGAGCGAGCGAGCGAGCGAGTGAGTGGTGGAGCGTCCTCTATGCGCAGCGCGGCTGATTCTGGACGCCGGGCAGCGACGGGCAGCGACGGGTCGCGACGGGCGGGCTGCTCGCGCAGTTGGCGATGGTTGGCGAGGGGCGCGCTGGTGGGGGGCGGCAGGCTTTCGAGCGCCGAGAGGTCGGACTTTGTGCGATCGCCGCGGTGTTAAATCTCGCCAGTGTCGAAGGATTAGCCGTGTCGAGTCGCAGGTCCGTCTCTCGCTGAGCAGCGCCGAAACGGCCATAGCCCTAAGCTCCCCCCCAGGAAGACGCGGCAGCTCTCGTGAGAGCCGCAGTCAACGGTTCGCGCGCGTCGGCAAAGTCCGCGCGATCGGTTCTCGCCCGAATACCCTGCGTGACGTTGCGCGCGCGCGCGCGCGCGAGCGAGCGAGACACCAACGTGCCCGTCGCGCAGTTGCCTCCAAGTTGCGTCCAAGTTGCGTCCAGTTGCGTCCCTCGAGCCACACGCCAGTGCGACGTCCAGTGCGTCCTCACCGTACGCGCCCGTTCGCCACGCCAAGCCGTTTCCTCGACGCGCCTTTAATTATGTCGGATACTGACGCGAGACTGCCAACGGCCACACGTCAAGTCAGCTGACATATTGCGCCCTGCTACACCACAGCAGCCTTCGGTGAGTGTCGCAATCCATCCACGACTATTTTCGTCGCTCGACGCACTTTTACCACGTTTCATCCTCCTCCTCCTCCTCCTCCTCCTCCGCTCGCGTCCGCACCAACCCCCACGCCCCTCCCTCGCCCCTCGGCTGCAAGGTGTTCTCCTTTCCACCGTTTCCTTTAATTTCCTTTTCTCCCTGCCCCCCCCCACCCCACTCGCCCCTTCACCGTGTCCCCTCCTGCCCTCGTTGCCCCTACTCCCCTACTCCCCGTCCCCACCTGTACTCGCGGTCATTTGTTTATTTCGTTAGTTTCGTTAGTTTCGTCGTCGGGTGCTTTTATTCCAAGCTCGAATGGAATCGCACGTTTTCGGATTCGAGGGCCGTTCGGAAGTCGCCGAAAGCGATGAGTTTTTCGGACCCTCGTTCCGGGGACTTTGGCTCGGCTGTGCGTCGAAGGCGACGCTAGCGCCAGCAGCAACCTCCGTCCGTCCTTGTCGCGGCTCTTTCTCTTTTCTCCGCACCCTTCGCGGGCCAGGAGCGTAGGTAGCCAGGGCTCGGGTCATCCAGCGACTTGCGGTCGAGACCTACGCGAGAGGATGAGGAGGGGGAGGTGGAGGGGGGGGGGAGTGGTACCTTCGGCTTTTGCTTTTTTCCACTTTTTCGTAATAACGTGCGTGCGCGCGTCTGCGTGTTCGTGCCAGTGCACGTCGGTGGATTGACCTGTCACAGTTTCTTCTTTTGTTCTCGCTGTTGTTTTTTCATACCACCAATTCGGCCACTCGAATTATCAATATTCGATTTGTCAGTTTTAAATCCTAGAGGATTGCTGTGTAGGTCTTGTAATTGAACACAATTTTAAGGCAACAATGGAAATTCTATTGCAATCTATTCGATTAAATCATTAGTTTTCGTTTTTTATTTGGACAAATGTCTAGTTTCGCGACGTGTTCAACGTGAAGATAGTCGCGCACACGTCAAAATTATGGTCATAATAAGCCGTGCGCCAGGGAATTGGAAATTGTACAAATTGTGTAAACAGGCGCGAGTTTTAAATACAACCTTAAGAAAATGAAGTATAATTTTTATTTTTCTTAATTAATTTTTAATTAATATTTAATGCTCAGTTTATTTTTGAAACATAATTACGACAAACGACCTTGTTCCAATAAAACAAACCATTGAACGATAAAATACGTATGAATAATTATTGAATAATAATAATACATAAACAATTGTTCATATTAAGAAATGTATATTTTTTTTAAATCATTTTCAATTTCGCGGTATAGTAGTTGCTTTTATTCCATACCGATGCACCACTTTTGATATTTTGCATTTTTATTTTGACACATGTGGCTAACTTCACATTTAATCTATCGCTAAACTAGACTTTCACCGATTATTACATGGGTCTTGCACTTGAAAACAAATTGAAAGCAAAAAATGGAAATTGCATTGAAATATATATTCGAATAAATAATTAGTTTTTGTTCCGTTATATCAACAGCTGTTCAAAAAGGAGACGTTCTACTAAATCCGTTCGTTTGTTCCTGAAATGTCTCACATGCCTTTGTGTCACAAGAACGGGTCGATCGCAATTGACAGCTGTTATAACCTAAAAAGTTGCATAGAAAAAGAAAAGAGAATGATTTTTCTTTGCGAGCAATTTTCTTTATGAGCAATTTTCTTTACGAGATTGATTGGTATGGAAAAATGTGTGTTCTCGCGAGGTATCTTCGCAAATGTCTCGACCCACGACAGTGTCCAATTATTAATTCGATTT
The DNA here is from genome assembly GCA_022817305.1 of Leptoteleia sp. ZL-2020. Taxonomy (NCBI): domain Eukaryota; kingdom Metazoa; phylum Arthropoda; class Insecta; order Hymenoptera; family Scelionidae; genus Leptoteleia; species Leptoteleia sp. ZL-2020. The sequence continues at coordinate 4,468 of JABFPN010005641.1, forward strand.
ACAAAATCCATCGAGGATGGCAACAATTGGACTCGTTTGCATTAGTTGCGTGATTTAACGAATTAACCTACATCTCGCTGTACGCGCGGCTCGTTAAAAACAAAAATCCAACTTTTTCCTTCCTTGTCAGTCTTTTTTTTCATTATTATTATTGTTATTATTATCGTTATCGTATATCAATTTGAATTGAAGACATTGATAACTCCAAGTTTCACATTATGCTTCATTGTAATTTTCTCGGGCACCTTTGTTCGATTACGACATTGGGTTTCTAATTGCCCAAATGGCCAAGACGTCATTTTTGAAGAGTCAAAAAAATTCTGCCTCGTATCAACATTTAAATTAATCATTAATTTAAATAATTTTAGGAAAGTGTTCATTTGATTATATTACAAATTGTTTGTTGTATCATAACTTGATGTGTCTGAATGATGTGTCTGAATATTTCAAATTAATGGACTAAAAAATATAATTGTTAATCAATTCTTAGGTGAAATAATAAATGAATGTACCAACACAGCTGAATATGTGTTGGCGCAGAGTTGTGTGTAATATGAATCATATGCATGGACACAATAATTCTACAAATGTCTTGTCTATAACAAAGAAGCTACGTGGACAAATTATAAATGCTTCAAATAGTGTGAAATAAATGGAATGAAATATCTTTTTGTCCATCTCAGCTTTTTTGTAGCAGAATATAAAAATGAAAAAAAAAATTTTGTATTTTCCTCGAATAAATTTGTCAACATTTTATTCTTTTGTGAAATTTATTTAATTTCTCTACTCTTTATTCTCTTACCGGTTCAAAGATTATTTTATTCTTATTTACACCTCATAAAATAAGTTTTCTATCTATTTTCGAGTTTACTTGAATTATAAATAAACCTTTCTTTGTATTAAATCTTTTCTTCATTGTATTAATCTGATAATTGGATTAGTAGAATAATTTTTTTTTTCGTTTTTTTGTATATATTTAAAAAAATGTATTAAAAAAAGAAACATTTTTAGATTGTTTATAATTTTGCAAAAAGTTTTATGAAATTACAACTTTATACAAATGATTTGTAATGTATTCCAATTGCTTGGTAAATGAGACTAGATAAAATTAAGTGACAGTGTTTTTATGAATAAAAACGAATGCTTGAATGTATAACGAATCATTATTATTTTGTCTATGCGTGGCACATATAATTCTAATATTATAAATGAAATATTATAAATGAAAAAAAATTTACAGTTATTTTTCAAACTTCATTTATTATTATTTATGTCTATTTAGTTCTACGAACTGCATTTAATAACCTAGTGCAAATGAAATTTTCCCTAATTTGATGACAATGTTTTATTTCAGTTGCGTAATTTAACATATGTAAATTTTGTTATAAAAATTCGTAATATATTAGTTCACTGTGAAAGGTTAATTATTTTATAAAGAGGCAGGATACAATGTTTAAAAGAAGAAGAAAAATATGTATAATAATAGAGCACGTTGTATACCATTGTTAATCTTTAATCAATTTATATACACTTTTTCAATTGAGACGTTTGAAATCAAGTTTTTAATCTTTAAAAAAACTGTTCAACCTTTTCATTGAATTTTATTATTTATATTTAAATTCATTCAAAAGCATACAAGTCAAAGTAAAATGGAAAGTATGCCAGATGTACTTAAACATTTAAATATTACAAAATCGACAGACATTTTTGTTTTTAATTGATTAAAAGAATTTTTTTTCAACCATATACAAAGAACTTAGAAAAAAAATCCATCCACAATACGAAACAGCTGTTTGTTAAGGCTACTTTCAAGAATACATAAAAATATAATTAAACTTGCAACACACGTTTATTAATCCCAATGAAATCTTCGCTTATTAAAATCATATTGCTATTTCGAAAATAAGGGAATTTATGTACTCGTGAAAAGCTATTTCATAACTAGCTCGATGGACTTTCTTTCTAGATCTAGTTACATTATTACAAACGTATTAAAACACTTGGCATAACATGCGCGTGTAGAGACAAAGAAAAATCCGTCATTTTTATTCGAACAGGCAATTTTATTGGAACAATTATGTTTTGAATTGTTTGACATTCATTAAATAATCGAACAAATTCCAAACTCAATCAATAACCCATGTAACGATCAGCATATATGTGGCATATATGCGAACATATATATGTCACATATATGTCACACAAATGTTAAACCATGTAAAGATCAACATAAATGTCTCATTTGTGTGACATATATGGGGCATATATGCGACATATATGTTTGCCATTGTCCCTTCGAAAAAGTTGCGCTCTCGTAACGTTTCCACATTTTGTTTTTCTTTAATTGAACTTTATTTTAGCCGCGAATCAATGAAAATTCAGAATTAACGATGACCCTTTGTTTTGCAGATCACCTAGTTGAGGTAAATAAATCATTGGTTCAAGTTCAACTGTCGCACATTAAAATCACCTTTTGAAGGCATACATTTAAACTTCTGCACAACAATTATTATCTTTACTTGAATTCTACACAACGTGCGAGCCAGACAGAGGAATAGTCCATAAGGTAGACTACCATGTTAAAAAAATCTAGCTGGGATCCTACATAGGAATAGGCCACCGAAAATCAGTTAGTTTCCTAGGTAGATTCCTAATTAGTTATAGGATTTTGCCTAGTTTCCAAGTTGGGCTCCTAGATCAGAATTTAGGATCAGAGATCAACTGATTTTCGACCTAAGACCCCAGCTAGGAAACTAGGCAAGATCCTATAACTACCTAGAAACCTACCTAGGAAACCAGCTACTTTCCGGTGCCAAATTCCTATGCAAGATCCTAGATAGACTTTTTTAACAGGGTATATAAGATGAACAGATATGCCCCTTAATACTCGAAACAATACTCGTCTGCACGTTACAATTGTATTGGAACAACGTTAAAATCAACATTTCACTTGGTAAAACATAGTCACTCATTTCATAAATCATAAATAAAACGTAAGATTGTAACCTTAAGGCTTGTATATTGTAAATGGGTCAAAACTGTTTAGACAGTTTTACTTTACACTCACTCACTCACTAGTAACTGCAGATATAAAAATTAATAATTCATTGAAATGAAACTTTTTATAATTGAACGTGGAAAGTGCGAACCCTATTTTCAATATGTTTTGCATAAGATAACTCTGTCTTAATTACATAACAGAAATGATAGACGAGAATGCCTGAAAAGAATCAATTCGAATGGTTAATCTTGATAAATCTATTGTTACTAGATTTACAAAGCTTTCCATAATGAACTTGATTTTTAAAATTCAATCGAGCGAAATGTTTATTTTTCGTCCAGCAAATTTCAATTATATTTTCAAACACAATTAATAAATATACATTTGATGAATGAAAATATTTCATAGTTCAGATATTTGTAATTCTATTGCTTTCCAATTAGTGATTGAGTCTACATTGCTATGTAGAAATGTTCACTGCATTACACATTGTAACATTGCATGGAGAAAAAAAGAATATTAAGGATTAGAAATCAGGGGATTTTAAATTTTAATATATTGAATTCTAATTTTTGACAAACTTTTTTATTCCACGTTTTGTCTACTTGATAAAATTTAATATTTTCAACTTTTACAAAGCAACATAGAATTACAATTTTTCATAAATGTTAATTGAGTTTATCATGTAATGATATTTTACAAGTATAATGCCAAACTAGTTAAATTTTTATTAAAAATTGAAATTTTTCTCTCAGCGTACATTAAACAAAATTGAGTATTAAGCTCACGGTGCATTACTAATAAAGCATTACTAACTAGATCAGTGTATTCTTCGCTTTTATTTTTATTTATCTCACGATAAACAATAACTTGGTAAGTTTGGCCCGGAACCCGATAGGCACGGCCCTGCCACGATATACATTTGAGCTCGCTCCCCCCCCCCCCGTCCCGTCCCATCCCGTCCCGTGCCGCCCGCCCCTCCCGCGGCGGTGGATTATTCGTCGTCTTGGCTCACGCGCACACACACGGACGCGGCCTCACTCTTTGCCGGAGCTCCCTCTACGTTGGCGCGATCTCCGCGCGATAGCACACAATACGTCCGCGTCTCTCAGCGGGCGCCTTCCGTCCTTGTCTCGGCCGGCACGTCTCGTCATCTCTGTCGGGACCGCGGGCCCCGCGTAGCCATGCCGTGCCGTGTCGAGCCAACGCGGGGGGGCGCGGGGACAATTGTCAAAAAGGCCCGATCGATAGCGCTGGCTCGCGTTGACAGTTGTCAAGGGAACTTAACCGAGCCGCGACACCGGCAACTTTTTGTTATCGCGCGGGTACGTTCGAGTCCAGTTCGAATCCAGAGGCGACTCGAACATGGCGTTTCCTCTATTTCGGCTCAAATTGCTCGGTAATCGGGTTACTCAAAGTTCAATGATTCCGAGACTTGCTCGAAATTGAGTTGTCCCGGGACGCTTGCGTTAGTATTCACTGTAAATTCAATTATTTTCAAAGTTCCCGCGTGTGCTATTTCTTTGGAATTTGTTTGTTGAAATCTGCTATCCTTGCGAAACTTGCTACTGTGAGAGCGGATTGTGGAAAAACTAATTTTCAATTTCCAATTTGTCAAATAAAGACGTTTAAAAGTTTACGTCGTCGTTTCCTTTTTTTATTAGAAAAATCACGGTGAAATGTTATGTGTTCAGAAATTCGTTTTAAGGTGAAATGTTACTGGATGGCCATTAATTAACCTTGGCTTGTCGGGTGGCTGCCGCCACCCTTCATGCTGCAATATGGGCTTTCAGTTGTTTTTTATAGTTTTTCGGATATTGAGTATTTTTTGTTTCATCGACTATTTAGATGTTAATTAGATGTCAATCATTAATCTTGTGCGCGATTAAATAAAGTAATGCTTTTAATTAGTACTGTCTTTTTTTCTACATTTGTTTATTCCACTTATGAATAAATAAGTGATCAAATAGGCTTTCCATGTATCTTATTTTCTGTCAACTTTCCTGTCCTTGTGCAAGAAAATGAGCTCATAGAAAAATGTCAAAAATTGGAAGATATTGCGCGTGACACAAATCTTGCGTGAAAGTTGATCATATCAAGGACCTGGAATAATATTTGATAAGAGAATAACGAGATAATCGAATAAATACACTAATTTTACTTCAACAAATGCCAAGTGTTGACACGAATGAAATGATTGGTCGTAAATTGTATTTTATACCTCACAGTGAAAAAGTCAAAACGTTATTTTTTTCAAGCCACAACTAAAACGGAAAAATGAATATGAGAGAGAGAGAGAGAGAGAGAGAGAGAGAGAGAGAGAGAGAGAGAGATGGAAGAGTAAGAAGTTACCTTAACTATAATTGCATCAGGGAAATATTCCGAGTGTTCGACGTGTTATAAATTTTATTACACTTTAAATAAAATTAACATATTTTAAGACTACAATGAATCAGTGGAGTAAACTTTATTAATTAAAAATATCTAAATGAAAATTCTGGAAAAAAGTTTCTCCTCATTGAATTGATTAATTTGAATCATTCTAATTTGATGACGGTAAAAGTTTAAGTGAAATTCTTTTGTAACATACATTTCATAATTTTGTAATAAATTATTAATAATTGATGTAAGCAATTTACATTATAAAATCATTCTTTCAACTTTCAAATATAAATTTTATTTAATTCACTATAACAATTTTCGCGCCAACATTTTAATATTTTATATTACTTATAAATTAATTGTATAAACAAACAAATTGTTTTTGTTTGATGGATCATTTTGACAAGTATAGAAAAAGTTATGATGAATGTGAGCTCGGTACATTTCTCAAACTGTGAAAGTACTAAATATATAATAATTATTACGCGAGGATTATAAAATGCGATAAACAACATAGAACGCGTAAAAATAATATAGCGAAAGCCGATGGAAGTGTTGAAATACAGTCAACAATTTTAATGGATTATACTTTAAATATTAATTGGATTATTTTTCGAGCGTCAACTGTTGGTAAGAGTTGTTGGCTGCTAGCGTGTCTCGACTCGCTGCTCACTCTCACCGTACACGTAATCTACTGTACTTCTTGATTCTCCCGATGCCGCCAAATCCGCCGCTCTGCTCATTACATGACAACATTATTACAGATATCATTTTGTACCACACAGACACTTTAAAATTCTTACTGCAGAATACTGCTGCGACCACCTTGAACGTGTCACACGTCAATATCATTTTTTATACACTCTCAGTACAACAATAATAATGATCAATAATTAATACTTATTGTTTGTTTGAGATGAAATTGAAAGATTTATCAGACTATAGATATACATGGCAAGAATTGCTATAATGATCTAACGGATGGATGATTTCCTTGTATTAAAATCAATTGTTACCATTGGTAGATATGCCAGAAAAGAGTGTGACGCGGCAGCGTTATGCCATTTCACGTAATTTCCTGTATTTCAACTTATTTAAAATATCCTTGCCATCACCCTTGATATTCCAGCCATACGTGCTTTCAATAATTTCTTTATATTCAATTCCATTGTTACCATATATGGTCACGTTTAATTTCAATTAGAGGTGGAAAAAAGTACAATTTAAATCATCAAAATAATTGTGGATTGGAGGGGGAGGGGATGGGAATTATTCAACGAGCCAATCGTTTAAAAATGGATTCACATCCATTATAACTTTATTAGTCATGGAAATAAATAAACGTATAGAAAAATGTTCACATTGTTAGCAAGGCGAAAGCAAAGGCCGGAAGCGAAAAAGATGAGAAGGAGAGAAATACGTCGGTCGGTCGGTCGGTCGGTATACATTGTACGCGCGCCTTTTTCGCGCCGTCGTTACCCTATCGTATACTTCATATTATCTTTAAAAAGAAATCAAGTTGAAAAATAGACCGAATGAAAGGAAGGAAGGAAGGAAAAGAAGGAAGAAGAAAGGAGGAGAAAAACGTAAAAAAAATGTCCGGTTCGGAGAAAATGACTGAATGGAAAATTAATGTGAATAGTCGCGCAGCGCGTACCGCCGCGCACTGACATTCACATTTCCGACGTGCTTTCCCCCTTCCACGCGCAATTTCGAGCCGAGTTTAAGGTTAAGAAGGACACTCAACTTTGTCAAGGTCATATTTCGGTACCATTATTATACACGCCATTTGTCTATTCGCGCAATATTTCGCTTCTCCGAAGGCTCATTGAAATTTCCATTTTGACAACGGACGTCAATAAAAACTAATGACTGTTGGATGGTAGCTCCTCTCTCTCTCTCTCTCTCTCTCTCTCTCTCTCTCTCTCTCTCTCTCTCCCCCCCTCTCTCCCTCCCTCTCTCCCTCCCTCTCTCCCTCCCTATAAAATCGGATTCAATGTATGATAATCTTTGGTAATCAATAATACAAAGAGAACAAAATAAAAGGAGGAGTTGTCACTTGAAAATATGTTTTACAACATTTTGTACATTATTCTGAACAAACACTTTTGCAGGCCGAATTTGTACGAATTTGAAATGATTCAAAACGTTATCCAAGTTCCTGACATTTAATAAAATAGCAAGTCGTAACTTTCAAAATGTCAATTCTTTAATTGAAATTTTATTGTTATTTATTTGTCAAAGTCCTTCTCAATGTTTATGTGACATAAATACAGTTATTTGACATAAAGTTTAAAGTTGATGCTCAATTTAATTTAGATGACACGGTGACAGTTAGTTTAATAGAAACATACGTTTCAATATACACGGAGAAAACTTAATATGCTATAACAACATTACATTTTGTGTAAGGAGGTTTTGTTTAATGTTTACAAAAAATATTATTAATATAATAGCAGAACCTTGCAAATCTAACATATTTTTTTGTTAGGCAAACAAAAAAAAAATTTTATACGGTTTACAAAACAATTGTGTCACCAGAAAACAGTGTAGTGTTAATTAAGTTATTTATATTAATTACTATGTATTAATATTAATTGTATTAAAATGTAATATGTATTATATTAATTTTTATTTATTTATATAAATTATTATTTATATTAATTACTATGCTTCCTTGAATACAAAATAATTAACAATTAATTAGAGAATGTGTGTAGTAAGTTTTATTTTGACATTATGGTTTAAGGTTATAGTCATCGTTAGATAAAAACTTGTGTCAATTTAACAAAATTCTCGTGCAAACGTAAGATGTACATATTGTCGGTAATAAACACAATGTTTATTTATCCATAACCAAACACTATTTACAAAATACTTTTTGTTGCTTTAAAACAAATTACTGTTGGTCTACTTTTTACACAAGACTCATGCTG